>JALJCO010006100.1:0-220727 GCA_023101725.1 Atherinomorus stipes | reverse complement strand
CCTGCAGGTCTCTATAAACCCTGCAGGTCTCTGTGAACCCTGCAGGTCTCTGTAAACCCTGTAGGTCTCTGTAAACCCTGCAGGTCTTCTTCAAACCCTGCAGGTCTCTGTAAACCCTGTAGGTCTCTGCAAACCCTGCAGGTCTCTGTAAACCCTGTAGGTCTCTGTGAACCCTGTAGGTCTTCTTAAACCCTGCAGGTCTCTGTAAACCCTGCAGGTCTTCTTAAACCCTGCAGGTCTTTGTAAACCCTGCAGGTCTCTGTGAACCCTGCAGGTCTTCTTAAACCCTGCAGGTCTTTGTAAACCCTGTAGGTCTCTGTAAACCCTGCAGGTCTCTGTAAACCCTGTAGGTCTCTGTAAACCCTGCAGGTCTCTGTAAACCCTGTAGGTCTCTGTAAACCCTGCAGGTCTCTGTAAACCCTGTAGGTCTTTGTACACCCTGTAGGTCTCTGTAAACCCTGCAGGTCTCTGTAAACCCTGTAGGTCTCTGTAAACCCTGCAGGTCTCTGTAAACCCTGTAGGTCTCTGTAAACCCTGCAGGTCTCTGTAAACCCTGCAGGTCTCTGTGAACCCTGCAGGTCTTCTTAAACCCTGCAGGTCTTTGTGAACCCTGCAGGTCTCTGTAAACCCTGTAGGTCTCTGTAAACCCTGTAGGTCTCTGTAAACCCTGTAGGTCTTCTTAAACCCTGCAGGTCTCTATAAACCCTGCAGGTCTCTGTAAACCCTGCAGGTCTTCTTAAACCCTGCAGGTCTCTATAAACCCTGCAGGTCTCTATAAACCCTGCAGGTCTCTGTAAACCCTGCAGGTCTTCTTAAACCCTGCAGGTCTCTGTAAACCCTGCAGGTCTCTGTGAACCCTGTAGGTCTTCTTAAACCCTGCAGGTCTTCTTAAACCCTGCAGGTCTCTGTAAACCCTGTAGGTCTCTGTAAACCCTTCAGGTCTCTGTTAAACCTGCAGGTCTCTGTAAACCCTGCAGGTCTCTGTGAACCCTGCAGGTCTTCTTAAACCCTGCAGGTCTCTGTGAACCCTGTAGGTCTCTGTAAACCCTTCAGGTCTCTGTAAACCCTGCAGGTCTTCTTAAACCCTGCAGGTCTCTGTAAACCCTGTAGGTCTCTGTAAAACCCTTCAGGTCTCTGTAAACCCTGCAGGTCTTCTTAAACCCTGCAGGTCTCTGTGAACCCTGCAGGTCTTCTTAAACCCTGCAGGTCTCTGTGAACCCTGTAGGTCTCTGTAAACCCTGCAGGTCTCTGTAAACCCTGCAGGTCTCTGTAAACCCTGCAGGTCTCTTGGAACCCCGCAGGTCTCTATAAACCCTGCAGGTCTCTGTAAACCCTGTAGGTCTCTATAAACCCTGCAGGTCTTCTTAAACCCTGCAGGTCTCTGTAAACCCTGTAGGTCTCTATAAACCCTGCAGGTCTTCTTAAACCCTGCAGGTCTCTGTAAACCCTGCAGGTCTTTTTGGAACCCTGCAGGTCTCTGTGAACCCTGCAGGTCTTTTTGGAACCCTGCAGGTCTCTGTGAACCCTGCAGGTCTTTTGGAACCCTGCAGGTCTCTGTGAACCCTGCAGGACTGGGGCCCTCGTGGGACTGACCTGAGTATCCCTGCTCTGTACGATGTGTCAGATTCTACCTGATGTGATGACATCATCCACAGTGTTTTTTATCAGCCAGTAAAACGGAGGAAAATGGAAGCAGCTGAGGTGAATGTGACGTTGTCAGAGGAAGAGGAAGAGGATGCTGGTCAGTGGAGAAGATGGCCCTCCGTCTGTCTGGTCTGTCAGAACCGGCCCTGCAGGCCAAGTTCCTGGTTCCATAAACCAGTTCCACGGCCGGATGCTGCTCTGCGAGGGAACCTTCTCTCAGCCAATCACTGATCAGTTCAGGCAGAACAGTCCCAGATGGAGGAAGCAACGGTGAAACCTGGCAGGTCTGGTTCAGTCTCCTCTCTGACTGAGTCCTGCAGCGGTCACGGTGGATCCTGGAAACCTGAGTGGACCAGGTGTCATGTGATCCACCGTCTCGGTCTGCGTGCCTCGAAAGTCATCCAGGAAAGACGTGATGCATCCGGAGAAACGTCCTCTGATGCTGAGAGGAACGTGGTCACATGAGGGTTTACTGAGACCTGCAGGTCTTTGTAAACCCTGCAGGTCTCTGTAAACTCTGCAGGTCTTTGTAAACCCTGCAGGTCTCTGTAAACCCTGCAGGTCTCTGTAAACCCTGCAGGTCTCTGTAAACCCTGCAGGTCTCTATAAACCCTGCAGGTCTCTGTAAACCCTGCAGGTCTTCTTAAACCCTGCAGGTCTTTGTAAACCCTGCAGGTCTCTGTAAACCCTGCAGGTCTCTGTAAACCCTGCATGTCTCTGTGAACCCTGCAGGTCTCTGTAAACCCTGCAGGTCTCTATAAACCCTGCAGGTCTCTGTGAACCCTGCAGGTCTCTGTAAACCCTGCATGTCTCTGTGAACCCTGCAGGTCTCTGTAAACCCTGCAGGTCTCTATAAACCCTGCAGGTCTCTGTGAACCCTGCAGGTCTCTGTAAACCCTGCAGGTCTCTGTAAACCCTGCAGGTCTTCTTAAACCCTGCAGGTCTTTGTAAACCCTGCAGGTCTCTGTAAACCCTGCAGGTCTTTGCAAACCCTGCAGGTCTCTGTAAACCCTGCAGGTCTTCTTAAACCCTGCAGGTCTTCTTAAACCCTGCAGGTCTCTGTAAACCCTGCAGGTCTCTGTTAGACCCTGCAGGTCTCTATAAACCCTGCAGGTCTCTGTAAACCCTGCAGGTCTTCTTAAACCCTGCAGGTCTCTGTAAACCCTGCAGGTCTCTATAAACCCTGCAGGTCTCTATAAACCCTGCAGGTCTCTGTAAACCCTGCAGGTCTCTGTTAACCCTGCAGGTCTCTGTGAACCCTGCAGGTCTCTGTAAACCCTGCAGGTCTCTGTGAACCCTGCAGGTCTCTGTTAACCCTGCAGGTCTCTGTTAACCCTGCAGGTCTTTGTAAACCCTGCAGGTCTCTGTAAACCCTGCAGGTCTCTGTTAACCCTGCAGGTCTCTGTGAACCCTGCAGGTCTCTGTAAACCCTGCAGGTCTCTGTTAACCCTGCAGGTCTTTGTAAACCCTGCAGGTCTCTGTAAACCCTGCAGGTCTCTGTAAACCCTGCAGGTCTTTGTAAACCCTGCAGGTCTCTGTAAACCCTGTAGGTCTCTGTAAACCCTGCAGGTCTCTGTAAACCCTGCAGGTCTCTATAAACCCTGCAGGTCTCTGTAAACCCTGTAGGTCTCTATAAACCCTGCAGGTCTCTGTAAACCCTGCAGGTCTCTGTTAACCCTGCAGGTCTCTGTAAACCCTGCAGGTCTCTGTTAACCCTGCAGGTCTCTGTAAACCCTGCAGGTCTCTATAAACCCTGCAGGTCTCTGTAAACCCTGTAGGTCTCTATAAACCCTGCAGGTCTCTGTAAACCCTGCAGGTCTCTGTTAACCCTGCAGGTCTCTGTAAACCCTGCAGGTCTCTGTTAACCCTGCAGGTCTCTGTAAACCCTGCAGGTCTCTATAAACCCTGCAGGTCTCTGTAAACCCTGCAGGTCTCTGTTAACCCTGCAGGTCTCTGTTAACCCTGCAGGTCTCTGTGAACCCTGCAGGTCTCTGTAAACCCTGCAGGTCTCTGTAAACCCTGCAGGTCTCTGTAAACCCTGCAGGTCTCTGTAAACCCTGCAGGTCTCTATAAACCCTGCAGGTCTCTGTGAACCCTGCAGGTCTCTGTTAACCCTGCAGGTCTCTGTAAACCCTGCAGGTCTCTGTAAACCCTGCAGGTCTTTGTAAACCCTGCAGGTCTCTGTAAACCCTGCAGGTCTCTATAAACCCTGCAGGTCTCTGTAAACCCTGCAGGTCTTTGTAAACCCTGCAGGTCTCTGTAAACCCTGCAGGTCTTCTTGAACCCTGCAGGTCTCTTTAAACCCTGCAGGTCTTTGTAAACCCTGCATGTCTTTGTACACCCTGCAGGTCTCTGTGAACCCTGCAGGTCTCTATAAACCCTGCAGGTGTCTGTAAACCCTGCAGGTCTCTGTAAACCCTGCAGGTCTCTGTAAACCCTGCAGGTCTTTGTACACCCTGCAGGTCTCTGTGAACCCTGCAGGTCTCTGTAAACCCTGCAGGTCTCTGTAAACCCTGCAGGTCTTTGTACACCCTGCAGGTCTCTGTTAACCCTGCAGGTCTCTGTAAACCCTGCAGGTCTTTGTACACCCTGCAGGTCTCTGTGAACCCTGCAGGTCTTCTTAAACCCTGCAGGTCTCTGTAAACCCTGCAGGTCTCTGTTAACCCTGCAGGTCTCTGTAAACCCTGCAGGTCTTTGTGAACCCTGCAGGTCTTCTTAAACCCTGCAGGTCTCTGTGAACCCTGCAGGTCTTTGTATACCCTGCAGGTCTCTGTGAACCCTGCAGGTCTCTGTGAACCCTGCAGGTCTCTGTAAACCCTGCAGGTCTTTGTAAACCCTGCAGGTCTCTATAAACTCTGCAGGTCTCTGTAAACCCTGCAGGTTTTTGTAAACCCTGCAGGTCTCTGTGAACCCTGCAGGTCTCTGTAAACCCTGCAGGTCTCTGTAAACCCTGCAGGTCTTTGTAAACCCTGCAGGTCTCTATTAACCCTGCAGGTCTTTGTAATCCCTGCAAGTCTCTGTGAACCCTGCAGGTCTTCTTAAACCCTGCAGGTCTCTGTGAACCCTGCAGGTCTCTATAAACCCTGCAGGTCTCTGTAAACCCTGCAGGTCTCTATAAACCCTGCAGGTCTCTGTGAACCCTGCAGGTCTCTATAAACCCAGCAGGTCTCTGTAAACCCTGCAGGTCTCTATAAACCCTGCAGGTCTTCTTAAACCCTGCAGGTCTCTGTGAACCCTGCAGGTCTCTATAAACCCTGCAGGTCTCTGTGAACCCTGCAGGTCTCTATAAACCCTGCAGGTCTTCTTTAACCCTGCAGGTCTCTGTGAACCCTGCAGGTCTCTGTGAACCCTGCAGATCTCTATAAACCCTGCAGGTCTCTGTAAACCCTGTAGGTCTCTGTAAACCCTGCATGTCTCTGTAAACCCTGCAGGTCTCTGTGAACCCTGCAGGTCTCTGTGAACCCTGCAGGTCTCTGTGAACCCTGCAGGTCTCTGTAAACCCTGCAGGTCTCTGTGAACCCTGCAGATCTCTATAAACCCTGCAGGTCTCTGTAAACGCTGCAGGTCTTTGTAAACCCTGCAGGTCTCTATAAACCCTGCAGGTCTCTGTGAACCCTGCAGGTCTCTGTGAACCCTGCAGGTCTCTGTGAACCCTGCAGATCTCTATAAACCCTGCAGGTCTCTGTAAACCCTGTAGGTCTCTGTAAACCCTGCATGTCTCTGTAAACCCTGCAGGTCTCTGTGAACCCTGCAGGTCTCTGTGAACCCTGCAGGTCTCTGTGAACCCTGCAGGTCTCTGTAAACCCTGCAGGTCTCTGTGAACCCTGCAGATCTCTATAAACCCTGCAGGTCTCTGTAAACGCTGCAGGTCTTTGTAAACCCTGCAGGTCTCTATAAACCCTGCAGGTCTCTATAAACCCTGCAGGTCTCTATAAACCCTGCAGGTCTCTGTAAACCCTGCAGGTCTACGTAAACCCTGCAGGTCTCTGTAAACCCTGCAGGTCTCTGTAAACCCTGCAGGTCTACGTAAACCCTGCAGGTCTCTGTGAACCCTGCAGGTCTACGTAAACCCTGCAGGTCTCTGTAAACCCTGCAGGTCTACGTAAACCCTGCAGGTCTCTATAAACCCTGCAGGTCTCTGTGAACCCTGCAGGTCTTCTTAAACCCTGCAGGTCTCTATAAACCCTGCAGATCTCTATAAACCCTGCAGGTCTCTGTAAACCCTGCAGGTCTACGTAAACCCTGCAGGTCTCTATAAACCCTGCAGGTCTCTGTGAACCCTGCAGGTCTTTGTAAACCCTGCAGGTCTCTGTAAACCCTGCAGGTCTTTGTAAACCCTGCAGGTCTTTGTAAACCCTGCAGGTCTCTGGGAACCCTGCAGGTCTCAGGTCCATCCATGGCAGCTCTCCAAACTGGATGCACGGTGTGTGCACATGCACGTATAAGCATCACATAACAGCAGGTCCTTATGATGCCATTAACTCGTCTGAGGAGCTTCTTTTTCTGAAATGACCTCATTCAGAGGCTGCAATGAAATAACTTTGGAGAAAATGTGTCAAAGTGTCCGAAGCAGCGATGAAACGGAGGAAGTCCAGTAAGCTGAGCGGCCTCCGTGGACACAGGAGAAGCTGAAAGTGACGTATACCTCTGCTCCTCTCTGAATAATGGATCTGCTGTTGGTATGAATGGATACCATGTCCTCTGAAGTACTATCAGTAGTAGATATCATTACCATTCATTAAGATCAGACTGAGAGTGTTTTGCATGTCCTTTCTCCTTCCCCAGCTCACGGACGTTGTCCCTCTCCTGTTTACTGTCCTCTCATCATTGCTTCTCTCTGTGAATGTACCTGACATGACTGCTCACCACGACTCCCCCCTCCCCCATTCCTTCCTGCTGTCAGAGCGAACATGTGGCACCGAACCCAGAGATTCCCACGTTGACCATAGCAGGATGAGAGCTGGAGTGACTCACGGCGGAAATTTAGTAAATGTGTTAATTTGTCTTTTACTTGCCAAGCCTTGTTCCAGGAAATCCCTCCCTGGGAAGAGCTGGTGAAAAGTGAACAATGTTTTCCCCATCAGAGCTGCAGAGGCAGCGAGGTTAGCTGTCACGAGCCCTTCCTTCATTTGTTCCTGGATAACAGGTCTCCCACCCCCCTCAGATCTGGTGTTAGAGGACTGATGGCTGAGCTGGAAACGGTTTCCTGAAGGCCTGCTGAGGTTCACATGCGATCGGAGGAGCTTGCACTTCATTTATTTAAATACAAAGATGTTGTTGGTCATTCTTAGTGTTAAACATGGTAAATCAAGTTTTCGGAGGTGAGAAAGCAACGTTTGCATTCAGCTTACAGTGTTTTCAACTGCTAAAACACAAAAGCAAAAACTTTCACAACCTTTACGTCCTTTTTCAGGTTACACACACTTCTCACAGAAAGAAACATGTTTACAGCAAAAATAAACACGTTTACAGCAGGAATAAACATGTTTACAGCAAAAAATAAACACATTTACAGCAGGAAAAAACATGTTTACAGCAAAAAATAAACACGTTTACAGCAGGAATAAACATGTTTACAGCAAAAAATAAACACATTTACAGCAGGAAAAAACATGTTTACAGCAAAAAATAAACACGTTTACAGCAGAAATAAACATGTTTACAGCAAAAAATAAACACGTTTACAACAGGAATAAACATGTTTACAGCAAAAAATAAAAACATTTACAGCAGGAATGAACATGTTTACAGCAAAAAATAAACACGTTTACAGCAGAAATAAATATGTTTACAGCAAAAAATAAACACGTTTACAGCAGAAATAAACATGTTTACAGCAGGAATAAACATGTTTACAGCAAAAAATAAACACGTTTACAGCAGAAATAAACATGTTTACAGCAAAAAATAAACATGTTTACAGCAGGAATAAACATGTTTACAGCAGGAATAAACATGTTTACAGCAGGAATAAACATGTTTACAGCAAAAAATAAACACGTTTACAGCAGAAATAAACATGTTTACAGCAAAAAATAAACACGTTTACAGCAGAAATAAACATGTTTACAGCAAAAAATAAACATGTTTACAGCAGGAATAAACATGTTTACAGCAGGAATAAACATGTTTACAGCAAAAAATAAACACGTTTACAGCAGAAATAAACATGTTTACAGCAAAAAATAAACATGTTTACAGCAGGAATAAACATGTTAACAGCAGGAATAAACATGTTTACAGCAGAAATAAACATGTTTACAGCAGGAATAAACATGTTTACAGCAAAAAATAAACACGTTTACAGCAGAAATAAACATGTTTACAGCAAAAAATAAACACGTGTACAGCAGGAATAAACATGTTTACAGCAAAAAATAAACACGTTTACAGCAGGAATAAACATGTTTACAGCAGGAATAAACATGTTTACAGCAGAAATAAACATGTTTACAGCAGGAATAAACATGTTTACAGCAGAAATAAACATGTTTACAGCAAAAAATAAACACGTGTACAGCAGGAATCAACATGTTTACAGCAAAAAATACACGTTTACAGCAGGATTAAACATGTTTACAGCAAAATATAAACACGTTTACAGCAGAAATAAACACATTTACAGCTGAAATAAACATGTTTACAGCAGAAATAAATATGTTTACAGCAAAAAATAAACACATTTACAGCAGAAATAAACATGTTTACAGCAAAAAATAAACACATTTACGGCAGACATAAACATGTTTACAGCAAAAAATAAACACATTTACAGCAGAAATAAACACATTTACAGCAGAAATAAATATGTTTACAGCAAAAAATAAACATGTTTACAGCAGGAATAAACATGTTTACAGCAGAAATAAACATGTTTACAGCAAAAAATAAACACGTTTACAGCAGAAATAAACACATTTACAGCAGAAATAAACATGTTTACAGCAAAAAATAAACACGTTTACAGCAGGAATAAACACATTTACAGCAGAAATAAACATGTTTACAGCAAAAAATAAACACGTGTACAGCAGGAATAAACATGTTTACAGCAAAAAAACACGTTTACAGCAGGAATAAACATGTTTACAGCAAAAAAACACGTTTACAGCAAAAAATAAACACGTTTACAGCAGAAATTAACACATTTACAGCAGAAATAAACATGTTTACAGCAAAAAACAAACACGTTTACAGCAGAAATAAACACATTTACAGCCGAAATAAATATGTTTACAGCACAAAATAAACATGTTTACGGCAGAAATAAACACATTTACAGCAGAAATAAATATGTTTACAGCAAAAAATAAACATGTTTACAGCAGGAATAAACATGTTTACAGCAAAAATAAACATGTTTACAGCAGAAATAAACATGTTTACAGCAAAAAATAAACACGTTTACAGCAAGAATAAACATGTTTACAGCAGAAATAAACATGTTTACAGCAAAAAAATAAACACGTTTACAGCAAGAATAAACATGTTTACAGCAAAAAATAAACACGCTTACAGCAGAAATAAACATGTTTACAGCAAAAAATAAACATGTTGACAGTCTGGTTCAAACATCATTTTAGGTTTAATAGGTCAAGTTTACCTTCATGATAACTGTGAGGGGGGTGAATTTATTTTATTTTTTTAAATTATTTTTTACGTGTCCTGTCCAGCATCAGCAGCAGAATGATGACCTGGTTGCTTTATTGTGATGAACAGTTTTTCTTTACCAAGCGGAGCTTTATGAACATAAGACTCCCCTTGATATCATGTTTATTCATTTTATTTCTTTAATTAAACATTTGTCTATAACAGCATTCCATATCATACTGCTGGGCCTGACAAGGAGAAATGAAAGTTAACAGAGGTAATGATAGAAAGTGGAACAGAGAGAAAGGAGTAAGGAAGAGGAAGAGAGAGAGGAGAGAAAACATGAATCCACTTCCACAGTTCACTGGTACATCTGTACAGAAATCCCTAAACAACCAAGGTCTCTGGTGGAAAACAAAACTAACAATCCCCTACAGGAGGACCTGCAGGTGGCTTGAAGTGCTGATGACACGTTTTTGACATCTTTTCCATGTTTTATAGACCCAAACGTCCTTCATGATGATCTATGTAACATAAACAAGCGCAGCTGCATAGATGAGTTATTAGAAAACATCGCTGCTTTTCTGACCAGACGGTGGCGCTGTGAGCCGAAACCGGATATGACGTCAGCGAGAGTACTCTTCTTCGCTGCTCATTTTAAATTGAAGTGGCTTCATGGTGGTTTTTAAGCTCCTTTTCTAGTTTTAACAGTTAGACAAACAGTAACGACTCAGCCTTCAAATTGTGTTGACAGTTAATAGTTAAAAGCTCTTAAGTGCAGCGTTAGTTTATTTAGGTTTTCTACAGATTCGGATTTTATTTTGAAGAGGATAAGGAAAAGCAGATCGGAGTCTACTCACCGGTAAACAGGCAGCAACCGGACCTCTCTGAATGTCTACAGCATCTGTTTACTGAAAGTTCAGGCACCAGCGTGTTGAGACTTCTAACACAATGAAACTGCGATCATCTCCTCGGAAATCTTCTTTTTCATCCATCGTTGCTTCATCACATCGGTCATACAGCTGCTGCTATCGGCAGACAGCTGCTGCTCGGTTATATGAGGACGTCTCTGGGACAGACAGCTGCTGCTCGGTTATATGAGGACGCCTCCGTCATCAGATCTCCTCCAGCTGCTTCCAAAGCTGCACCCTTTCCTCCATCTTCATCCTTATAAACGGGAACTATTTAAAACTCCACTGGAACCATGTAAGTTGTTATCTTCTCATTTTTTATAGGCTCATTATTTTCCGCGGCTAGCTTGCGGCTGCTGTTAGCTGCGAGCTAACACAGGGACGAGTGCCTCATTTCTGTCACGCCTGGCTCTAGTTTATGTCAAACTCCTTTGTGGGTCTGATGTCTGTTTTTGTGTTGTTCCGGGTCGCTCCTTACAGTTCTGGTTCTGCTTTATGTTGTTCCGGGTCGCTCCTTACAGTTCTGGTTCTGCTTTATGTTGTTCCGGGTCGCTCCTTACAGTTCTGGTTCTGCTTTATGTTGTTCCGGGTCGCTCCTTACAGTTCTGGTTCTGCTTTATGTTGTTCCGGGTCGCTCCTTACAGTTCTGGTTCTGCTTTGTGTTGTTCCGGGTCGCTCCTTACAGTTCTGGTTCTGCTTTATGTTGTTCCGGGTCGCTTCCTTACAGTTCTGGTTCTGCTTTATGTTGTTCCGGGTCGCTCCTTACAGTTCTGGTTCTGCTTTGTGTTGTTCCGGGTCGCTCCTTACAGTTCTGGTTCTGCTTGTGTTGTTCCGGGTCGCTCCTTACAGTTCTGGTTCTGCTTTATGTTGTTCCGGGTCGCTCCTTACAGTTCTGGTTCTGCTTTGTGTTGTTCCGGGTCGCTCCTTACAGTTCTGGTTCTGCTTGTGTTGTTCCGGGTCGCTCCTACAGTTCTGGTTCTGCTTTATGTTGTTCCGGGTCGCTCCTTACAGTTCTGGTTCTGCTTTATGTTGTTCCGGGTCGCTCCTTACAGTTCTGGTTCTGCTTTATGTTGTTCCGGGTCGCTCCTTACAGTTCTGGTTCTGCTTGTGTTGTTCCGGGTCGCTCCTCACAGTTCTGGTTCTGCTTTGTGTTGTTCCGGGTCGCTCCTTACAGTTCTGGTTCTGCTTTATGTTGTTCCGGGTCGCTCCTTACAGTTCTGGTTCTGCTTTATGTTGTTCCGGGTCGCTCCTTACAGTTCTGGTTCTGCTTTATGTTGTTCCGGGTCGCTCCTTACAGTTCTGGTTCTGCTTTGTGTTGTTCCGGGTCGCTCCTACAGTTCTGGTTCTGCTTTGTGTTGTTCCGGGTCGCTCCTTACAGTTCTGGTTCTGCTTTGTGTTGTTCCGGGTTGCTCCTTACAGTTCTGGTTCTGCTTTGTGTTGTTCCGGGTCGCTCCTTACAGTTCTGGTTCTGCTTTATGTTGTTCCGGGTCGCTCCTTACAGTTCTGGTTCTGCTTTGTGTTGTTCCGGGTCGCTCCTTACAGTTCTGGTTCTGCTTTATGTTGTTCCGGGTCGCTCCTTACAGTTCTGGTTCTGCTTTGTGTTGTTCCGGGTCGCTCCTTACAGTTCTGGTTCTGCTTTATGTTGTTCCGGGTCGCTCCTTACAGTTCTGGTTCTGCTTTGTGTTGTTCCGGGTCGCTCCTTACAGTTCTGGTTCTGCTTTATGTTGTTCCGGGTCGCTCCTACAGTTCTGGTTCTGCTTTGTGTTGTTCCGGGTCGCTCCTTACAGTTCTGGTTCTGCTTTATGTTGTTCCGGGTCGCTCTTACAGTTCTGGTTCTGCTTTGTGTTGTTCCGGGTCGCTCCTACAGTTCTGGTTCTGCTTTGTGTTGTTCCGGGTCGCTCCTACAGTTCTGGTTCTGCTTGTGTTGTTCCGGGTCGCTCCTACAGTTCTGGTTCTGCTTTATGTTGTTCCGGGTCGCTCCTTACAGTTCTGGTTCTGCTTTATGTTGTTCCGGGTCGCTCCTTACAGTTCTGGTTCTGCTTTATGTTGTTCCGGTCGCTCCTTACAGTTCTGGTTCTGCTTGTGTTGTTCCGGGTCGCTCCTCACAGTTCTGGTTCTGCTTGTGTTGTTCCGGTCGCTCCTTACAGTTCTGGTTCTGCTTTATGTTGTTCCGGGTCGCTCCTTACAGTTCTGGTTCTGCTTTATGTTGTTCCGGGTCGCTCCTTACAGTTCTGGTTCTGCTTTATGTTGTTCCGGGTCGCTCCTTACAGTTCTGGTTCTGCTTTGTGTTGTTCCGGGTCGCTCCTACAGTTCTGGTTCTGCTTTGTGTTGTTCCGGGTCGCTCCTTACAGTTCTGGTTCTGCTTTATGTTGTTCCGGGTCGCTCTTACAGTTCTGGTTCTGCTTTGTGTTGTTCCGGGTCGCTCCTACAGTTCTGGTTCTGCTTTGTGTTGTTCCGGGTCGCTCCTACAGTTCTGGTTCTGCTTGTGTTGTTCCGGGTCGCTCCTACAGTTCTGGTTCCCTCGGTGTGGTCTTGCAGGCTTTTAGCTGAACCAGCGGACCTGAGGCTGGAGACAGACTGTAGGCAGCTGCTGCAGGTCCACTCCGGTTCTAGCTTGTAAAATGTGATTTCCCCAAATTCCTCATCCTCATCATCACTTTTCTGAACTGGCTGATGATCCAGCACAATCCAGTTCCAATCTAGTTGCTCTGGAGCATCTTTCATGTTTTCCACGGCTTAGATTATACATGTAAGTCAATGGGTGGACCGCAACTCTGTATGTCGCCAACGTCACAACATGGCGGCTCGTTTCGCGACTGAGAAGCTATTAGCATTTAGCCGAGCCTCCTAAACATCAGATATTTGTGTAAATACATGTCTGAATAACTTCTAACTGCACAGAACTACTTATTTTGTCTTGGTGTGTTGTTGTACGGCAAAGTTACTTGAAGTTAAGGTCGTGTCATCAGCACTTTAAATATCCTCCGATCATACAAACACACGCAGAACTACGCAGAGAAGAGGTACAACCTAGTCAGAGCAATGGGAAGCATCATCATCATCATCATCATCATAATAAAGGGTCTCCATGGTGATACAGTCATGCAGATGCAGCCTCGTCTCTGCAAGGAGGAGGAAGCCCGCAAAGCCCGAGACCCAGGCCCCCAGCAGCCACCCAGAGGCCCAGATCCCAGCCACCTCCCAAAAAGAGCGGACATGCACCCCCCGGGGGGAAGCAGAAGGCGGCCCCAGCCGGGGCGCCCCGTGGTCTTGGGGTCCAGGCCTCAGTGGACCAAGACCAGCAGCACACCTGACACCAGGGTGCTACCACTGCTACCACACTCACACACTCCCCACACACATACCCCCAACACCCACATACATTCCCCCCACACACACATGCACCCACCCGCCCCTCCCTCCAACCTTACCTAAACACAATTTTTTAATTTTTTATAACTCATCCATTTAGATGTTATTTAATCTGGAAATTACACATAATTAGGGGCGTGTCCTTTTGATTGACAGGTGGCAGACCGGATGCGGGTCAGTGGCTAACCGTTAGCTTCTTGTTAGCTCTCAGTAAGGTCTCAGTCTGCAGCAGAGCAGCAACATGGTGGTTTTTAGCAGCTAACAGTCCAAACATGTCTGACCTTTATCCACCGCTCAGGAGGCTAATCTTCGTTAGCTCCTGTTAGCTTCCAGTTAGCTCGGTTAGCATTTAGCCCAGAAACTACGTCCATATTTTCCCAGTCTTCGGCTCCAGCCCACTTCAACCCCTGCCTAGCAGGTGAGGGTTTGTCTGGCTGTGGGATGCAACGGAGATCAGGTTTGAGGAAGCGGTCCATCCTGAGCCGGGTTCTGCTCCATGTTCTGAGCATCAGGACTTAAACGCCTCATAGCTGTGAAACGTGGTGTTAAACGGGGTTTGTAAGGAAGCCTGGCGGGAACGGGACACTTCCCAACCGGTCTCTCCTCTCAGCGTCCTCCTACACTGTCGTCCCTCCCTCGGCTCCATTCACTTTTCTGAGCCCACATGTGAGTTTACGTTGGCCTGTGTGGGGGGGTAATTACAGAGCAGAGGGAAAATGAAAAACTCTTCCCCTGTGAAGGCTTCCCTCCCTCCTCCTCCCTCCTCCAGCCCGAACGAGCCTGGTGGAGCCCCGAGAGCTCCTCAGACCGGCTTTCTGATTCACCTTACATAACAGACTTCCCCTCCGAGCTCCAGTCTGGGGAGAAAAGCGGGGTGTCGAGTTTCTCTTCAACAATGGAAATTCAATCAGGAAATGGAGAGGAGGTGGCGAGCGTGACCTGGGGCTGGGTTTCCTGCCGTCCCTCCGGGCCGCGGGCAGCGGCATCAGACGATCCGGTGCTCGGAGACGACCTGCAGGCTGCGAGGAAGATCGAACGCTTTGATATCCCGCTCAGCAGCCTGAAGAGGATGTTTGAGAAGCCGGCTGCCCCCAGCCCGGTAAGTACGGCCTTTTTTAGGGGCAATTCAGCCTTTTCACTGCAACAAAGTCCAACTTTCCCTCATTTGTCCGGCTCGAGCTTTTTGTGTCGTCATGGTGCGATCTTCCTACCTCCACATTTGCTTCAAACATACTCGTTGCAGTTTGGCTTTTTCCATGATTTGGTTTTGGAAAAGTGCTTCTTGGTCTGGTTGCTGGCTGGAGTGGAGAGCGGCCTTCCCTCCTCCGCTTCGTTTTTCCATCCCAGCTGGCTTCTCCGGGAGGAAAATCTGCGTCTGTTGGAGCCGAGGCGTTCCATTCGTCTCCGTAACGTCAGGATGGCCTACTTTCTGCTCCTGCGGTTCACTCAACTTCAGCTCAATGCCTTTTAATCTCCCAAGGACCATGAGCTCAGGGAGGATGCATGAGAGCCTCTTAAACCCCCAACATGATCTGCAGGAGCCTATGAATTATGGGAAACGTAGTTGAGAGCATGTGGCCGTGCCAGCAGAGGCACAGGGTTGCAGACATCTGACACTGTTATTTCAGACCTATTTTGAGGGTCTTTATGGTGAAGCAGGACTTTAAAAATAAGCGTGTGATCGCTCCGTCAGCTGGTGGAAGCAGCCAGAAGCTTCTGTGAGGGCAGAGAGTCAGGAGGGGGAGGGAGGGGGGGTTATCAGCACATCTGGCTCCGCATATGAAAACATGACTGCGGTGACAGAACCGCATCACTGCAGCCTGTTTGCAACTTTCATGTTTCCTTTTGGCTTTCAGTCCGGTTTTTAAAGGAACATTCCACCCACAGAATGATGTAACCTTATTTTCCAACTTTCATATAATGGAGTTCACCGGGGTCCGAGCCAAAAAGGTCCATAAAAGTCCACAAAAACGTGTCAATATTCCTCCATACTGCTCGTCCAATGTAATCCAAGTGTCCTGAGTGGGTAGCATCCAGAATTTACTGGAAACCATCATTTAGTAGATTTTAGAGACTAAACATGAACATCAGTGTCACGGGGGTGGTTCTTTGCCGATACCGGCGACTGCAGGAGGAGGGAAAAGAAAAACAGGCCTCGCCAGCAGGTGGTTAAAAGAAATAAAAGCTTTATTAAAGAAATAAAACAAATAAAACTACTAAACTAAAAAGTACTAAAATAATCCTAAAAGTCCAAAGTAAAAAGTTATAAAAGGAAAAAGGATAAAAAGGGCTGGTGGGCAGAGTCCAGTCTCTGGCAGCACCCGGTTGTTCACCCTGTGACATCCTCCCCTGCTTTTTCGGTGGTCGTCCCGACCCCCTGCCCGTCCGTCCATCCCTCCTAGCCGGTGTGCGGAAGTCACAGGGTGAACAACTGGGTGCTGCCAGAGACTGGACTCTGCCCACTAGCTTTGTTTTTAGCATGCTTTTTATGTTTTTTTTTGCGTGGTTTTAACCCTGTTTTTATTCCAAAGCTAGTGGGAGCTTTTAACGAACTGATTGGCAGCACCTGGGGAGAAGGACTCCTCCCCTGGCTTAATTGAATGCTGAGAGAATAAAAGCCGGTGTGCGGACAACAGACGAGAGCTGAGGAAGGACTGAGGAGGACTGGGTCCAGGAGGCGCAGCCGGGGGAGGACGTGAGTCCCCCGGCTGGGGGGCTCGAGGTAGCGGTGTGGCAGCGGTTTGGCAGCGGTGGTGAAGGCGAGGCGGCGGAGACGTGGAAGAGTGGCCCGGGAGTCGGAGGGCGGCCGCGGACCCCACTGAGGAGGGCCTACGGCCAGAGGCGTGGCTGCCCAGAGGAGCGACTGCCCGGGCCACAGGGCAGCGTTGGAGTCCCGGGGGAGCCTATGGCCAGGAGGGCGGCTGCCATGGACCTGGGACAGAGCCGAGAGAGACGCCGGCCACTGCCAGCCCTGCAAGCCCCTTTTAGCCCCTTTTTATCCCTTTTCTTTTATTACTTTTTAGTTTGGACTTTTAGGATTATTTTAGTACTTTTTAGTTTAGTAGTTTTATTTGTTTTATTTCTTTAATAAAGCTTTTATTTCTTTTAACCACCTGCTGGCGAGGCCTGTCTTTCTTTCCCCTCCTCTTGCAGTCGCCGGTATCTATAAAGAACCACCCCCGTGACATCAGTACTACATCAGTACTACATCAGTACTACATCAGTACTACATCACATCTCCTGTGAGCACGCTGATGCACGTTCATGAAACTACAGAAGCCGCGGCAGACGAGATCACGCGTTCTCTTTCTTTCTTTCTTTGTTTTAAATCAACATCAACCCCTCTTGGACCCTCTTGTGTTTGTCTGCAGCTCTGTCGCTCTGAGCACAATGTAAACAGAGAATTTCTTCTTCTATGCTTGTATTATCGGCAGAGTAGGCTCTGAACACCGAGGTTTCTGTAGTTTCATGAATGCGCATATGCGTGCTTCGTGAAAGTACGATGTTCTACTGTTTAGTCTATAAAAATCTACTAAATGATGGTTTTTTGTTTTTTTTTGTTATACTGGTATGATCCCGAGGGGAAATTAGGGCTCTGCATTTCACCATCTCTGTACTGTGAGTACCAGAGAGCAGTGGGCTGCTACTTAAAGCGCCCGGGGAGCAGTTGGTGGGGGGTTAAGGACTTTGCTCAGGGGTCCACAGTGGTACACCCAGGAGTCGTGTTGGGGGATCGAACCCGGGTCCTCCGCGCCCAAGCCCACGACGCTACCACTAGGCTATCAAATCACCTACTGGTTTCCAGTAAATTCTGGACGCTACCCACTCAGGACACTTGGATTACATTGGACGAGCAGTATGGAGGAATACTGACAAGTTTTTGTGGACTTTTATGGACCTTTTTGGCTCGGACCCCGGTGAACTCCATTATATGAAAGTTGGGGGGAAACGAGAAGCCTTCCTGATCACCGGCTGCATTTGAGATATTAAAAAAGTGCTGCAGAGTCTTTCTCACCATGAGGGGGGGTGGAAGATAAAGTTACATCATTCTGTGGGTGGAATATTCCTTTAAGGTTAATGCAGTTTCTTGTCGGGCTGCAGCAGAACGATCCAGAACCGTCGCTCCACTTGCAGTTGGGGAATTTCAAACAGAATGACTGAGACGGGTTTCAGGATGGATGTCGGAGCGGCTCGTTTGAAGGAAACGAAGTTTCCGTGTTTTTCTTAAATCCTGAGAGCCGTTTGTGGGGATGAAATCTCTAAATATCATCCTGGGCGTACAGAAGGAATCCAGGAGCAGAAATCCATGAAGTATTTGATTTTGTTTGCTTTCTTGAGGACCAAACTTATGGACTGTATCTGGACAGTGCTTGCAGGAAGAACCTGTCCGTGGTGTCTGTAAATCTTTTGGAGAATGTTTTTTTCTTTTTTTTTCTTACTGAGCAACATGACGTTACTTTGTTTGTAGTTTATCTCTTATTTGCATCATTTCCATCATATTTTCCCACCATAAAGTAAAGATGAAGCGGGTCATAATCCTGTAGAATGTTGGACACGTCTGACATGTCGCCTGAGTTAAAGCACGGTGGATTTCTGATTGGGGGGGGGCAAAATTCAATACAATTCAGTATGGATTCAGCTCCTGACCCATAGGGGGCGCTGTGTGTATGCATGGATGCTGCGTTACAACAACAAAATGGCAACCATGTTTTTTATTTCAGATGTTTCATTTATTATTGATTCGGGTATGTTTACATGGGCATGAAAATGAAACGTGAACCGATACTGATCATTTTCTGCTTCTCATGGCTGATATCAACTCTGATATTAAAGCTGAAATGATGTCATCATTCCTTCACCAGAACACGACCTAGCTCTACATTTTTACTAAAAGCGACCCCTAGCGGTGGGTACGTGATGCCGAGGGTCTCCCCGGCGAGACTAAATGAAACATGGCGGATTTCCCTTCAATCTTCTGTAGAAAATTATATTCTTTGAGATTTATTCTGGATTCAGCGTTGTTTTGAAAACGCTTCTCTGGCAAATATCCACTTTATTTTCATAATATCCACTTGGTTTATGTAGAAAATCTAAAGCTTTTTGTTTTGATATACAATCGTCTTCAAAATTCCTACCCTCCAATTATTAAAGAAGGAAAAATCAGCTGTCAGTGAAATAAGATGAAACTAACAAAAGTACATAAAAATTCTCTGAAAATCGTCACATTGATTCTGAATTCTGGTTCAACAGAAATATTAAAAACAATCGAATAAAAAATAAACAAGTAAACAAACATGATGGGGCTCCGAAGCTAAAATGTTGTTGAGCAACACTTTGAGACAATCAGGTGTTTCTGTAACGTCCAATCAGACGTCGGCACCTGTTGACAGGTATGTTGGTCCATGTTCATGGGAAAGATGCGCTGGTGTGAGTAAGCGTCATGCTGGAACTACTTTTTACAGATGTGTTACTACACAATGGTAAACACCTGAACTACTTTTTACAGATGTGTTACTACACGATGGTAAACACCTGGAACTACTTTTTACAGATGTGTTACTACACGATGGTAAACACCTGGAACTACTTTTTACAGATGTGTTACTACACGATGGTAAACACCTGGAACTACTTTTACAGATGTGTTACTACACAATGGTAAACACCTGGAACTACTTTTTACAGATGTGTTACTACACAATGGTAAACACCTGGAACTACTTTTTACAGACGTGTTACCACACGATGGTAAACGTCACCCTGGAACTACTTTTTACAGTCGTGTTACCACACGATGGTAAACGTCACCCTGGAACTACTTTTTACAGTCGTGTTACTACACAATGGTAAACGTCACCCTGGAACTACTTTTTACAGTCGTGTTACTACACAATGGTAAACGTCACCCTGGAACTACTTTTTACAGACGTGTTACTACACGATGGTAAACATCACCCTGGAACTACTTTTTACAGATGTGTTACTACACGATGGTAAACAACACCCTGGAACTACTTTTACAGACGTGTTACTACACGATGGTAAACGTCACCCTGGAACTACTTTTGACAGACGTGTTACTACACGATGGTAAACGTCACCCTGGAACTACTTTTTACAGACGTGTTACTACACGATGGTAAACATCACCCTGGAACTACTTTTTACAGACGTGTTCCTACACGATGGTAAACATCACCCTGGAACTACTTTTTACAGACGTGTTCCTACACGATGGTAAACGTCACCCTGGAACTACTTTTTACAGACGTGTTCCTACACGATGGTAAACATCACCCTGGAACTACTTTTTACAGACGTGTTACTACACGATGGTAAAACCCTGGAACTACTTTTTACAGACGTGTTACTACACGATGGGAAAACCCTGGAACTACTTTTACAGACGTGTTACTACACGATGGGAAAACCCTGGAACTACTTTTACAGACGTGTTACTACATGATGGGAAAACCCTGGAACTACTTTTACAGACGTGTTACTACACGCTGGTAAAACCCTGGAACTACTTTTTCAGACGTGTTACTACACGATGGGAAAACCCTGGAACTACTTTTACAGACGTGTTACTACACGATGGGAAAACCCTGGAACTACTTTTACAGACGTGTTACTACATGATGGGAAAACCCTGGAACTACTTTTACAGACGTGTTACTACACGATGGTAAAACCCTGGAACTACTTTTTACAGACGTGTTACTACACGAGGGTAAAACCCTGGAACTACTTTTATAGACGTGTTCCTACACGATGGTAAAACCCTGGAACTACTTTTACAGACGTGTTACTACACGATGGGAAAACCCTGGAACTACTTTTACAGACGTGTTACTACACGATGGTAAAACCCTGGAACTACTTTTTACAGACGTGTTACTACACGATGGTAAAACCCTGGAACTACTTTTACAGACGTGTTACTACACGAGGGTAAAACCCTGGAACTACTTTTATAGACGTGTTCCTACACGATGGTAAAACCCTGGAACTACTTTTACAGACGTGTTCCTACACGATGGTAAAACCCTGGAACTACTTTTACAGACGTGTTCCTACACGCTGGGAAAACCCTGGAACTACTTTTACAGACGTGTTCTTACACGATGGTAAAACCCTGGAACTACTTTTACAGACGTGTTCCTACACGCTGGGAAAACCCTGGAACTACTTTTTACATACATGTTCCCACACGATGGTAAAACCCTGGAACTACTTTTACAGACGTGTTCCTACACGATGGTAAAACCCTGGAACTACTTTTACAGACGTGTTCCTACACGATGGTAAAACCCTTGAACTACTTTTACAGACGTGTAACTACACGATGGTAAAACCCTGGAACTACTTTTACAGACGTGTTCTTACACGATGGTAAAACCCTGGAACTACTTTTTACATACATGTTCCTACACGATGGTAAAACCCTGGAACTACTTTTTACATACATATTACTACACGATGGTAAAACCCTGGAACTACTTTTTACATACATGTTACTACACGATGGTAAACGTCACCCTGGAACTACTTTTTACAGACGTGTTACTACACGATGGTAAACGTCACCCTGGAACTACTTTTTACAGACGTGTTTCTACACGCTGGGAAAACCCTGGAACTACTTTTACATACATGTTCCCACACGATGGTAAAACCCTGGAACTACTTTTACAGACGTGTTCCTACACGATGGTAAAACCCTGGAACTACTTTTACAGACGTGTTCCTACACGATGGTAAAACCCTTGAACTACTTTTACAGACGTGTAACTACACGATGGTAAAACCCTGGAACTACTTTTACAGACGTGTTCTTACACGATGGTAAAACCCTGGAACTACTTTTTACATACATGTTCCTACACGATGGTAAAACCCTGGAACTACTTTTTACATACATATTACTACACGATGGTAAAATCCTGGAACTACTTTTTACATACATGTTACTACACGATGGTAAACGTCACCCTGGAACTACTTTTTACAGACGTGTTACTACACGATGGTAAACGTCACCCTGGAACTACTTTTTACAGACGTGTTTCTACACGCTGGGAAAACCCTGGAACTACTTTTCCAGACGTCGTCTCCATCAGATTGAACTCATGTTTCCCGTCACACGTAAAACTGTCTCATCTTCATCCTCGGTCAGGTTCACCTGTAATGAAATATGTTAATGAGATTCATAAATGATCATTTTCCGGTTTTCTATCTTTCTTTCTGGAATATTGTTGCAACTTTTTTGCAGCAATCCGATGAGAAATCAGCTGAATTTATTTCTGACGATGGTGAACAGGGACGTCCAACAGTGACCTGCATGTCATTAAAACGCTGGTTTCCTACCTCTGCAGAATTTATGACTCAGTCAACATCACCCCGTTTCCCCTTCCTGACCCGTGGGGGGAATATTTTATTCATATTCTCATTAATAGCCAGCTGTCCAGCTGGTGACGTTGCATCTGGCAGTGTTTCAGGAGTCCATGTCTTAAAGAAGAGAACCAGACGAGACCCCGGAACGAGGCGAGGACGCCTGCTCTGCTGATAAAACCCGACCTTGGTGCCAGCTCATCTGTAATGCTGGGCTCAGTATTGATGACGCTCAGTCTTTTTCAGCCCGTGCTCCGTTCAGTTTATCCAAACGAGACGATGTCATTGGACGGCCGGCCATAACAAAGACTGATGGACTCCCGAGAGACCAAAAATCCTCGTGTGAGGTGCTTTTTCCTGGAAGGATGCTGCTGTGTGTTTGCAGCATCTGTCCGACCTCATGTCCCGCATGGACACGAGGACAACGCACATGCCTGAGACACATGACAGCGGCAGAGTCAGAGCTCTTACTTATGGAAATATATTTAAATAAAAGCCATCTGTGGAGGACGATGGTACATTAGGTGTAAAATCTCATGACAGTTAAAACTTCTGATCAACATGACCTGAGCTGACAGTCACTGTAATGCTCACTGCTGGCCACTAGGTGGCAGTGTGACATCTACAAGAGGAAGCTAAAACAGTCTGAATGAATGATACGAAGCTTTTTATTTATGTGTATGTTATAAAAGGCTGGAAGGAGTCTTAAATTAGCCTTTTCTCATCTATGAGGCTGGCAGATTGTCAGGATTTACATAATTAGTGAAGCATCTAATTATGACAAGTTTTCTGGATGTAAACTGCAGCAGAAAGGAGTGTAAGAGGATTTCATGCTGCGGGATGATGTGAGGATCACCTGGGTAACAGGATATGCATGCTTTCAGACGGAGAACGGGGGCTTTTTTTTGGGTGGAGGACTCACCCTCCGTGGTTTCTGAATTCAGACGACGACTCGAGGGCTCTGGAATGTTCTCGGTTTATTTTCACGGCATGAATCATCACCTGAACCGTCTCCGGCACTCCTGAATGGACTGATAAGACGAGCTTTTGTATCACGCTTTCAGCTTATTGGCCGCTTATGAAAGGCCGCCTTTGATCTGAAAGGCAGTAAATGAAGCAGCTTTCATATCCTTCATTTCCACGGATTTATAGGCACATTTTTTTTCTGACTTATGTCACTGTGCCATCATTAAACGGGGCGACTTTAACCCTTCAAACTCCACCAGATCTTCCCGAGGTCTCGCTGTTCTACCGTCCTCGGTTCCTCAGGAACGATAGTGTGAACCTCAGTGTGATGGACAGTTTACCCTCCAGCATTTCTATCCATCCAGGAAGGTTACAATCCAGCCACCAAATGTTGGGTTTATTTGTGTTTCTACAAAGTTCTGTTAGTTCTAAATTCTGGTTCTGGTTGGTCTTCATGGTTCTATATCTGCTGATCAGTTTTACATCATATGCACCTCATAATCTGACAACTGAGGCTGAACTGGAACATGATGTCTGGATTAAACCAAGTCGTTTTACAGATGTGTCACTGAACATCGGCATCAGAACCCATAATCCCGGTCAGCATCCAAAACCTTTAATCCCAGTCAGCATCCAAAACCTTAAATCCCAGTCAGCATTCAGAACCTTTAATCCCAGTCAGCATCAGAACCTTTAATCCCAGTCAGCATCAGAACCTTTAATCCCAGTCAGCATCAGAACCTTTAATCCCGGTCAGTGTCAGAACCTTTAATCTCAGTCAGCATCTAGAACCTTTAATCTCAGTCAGCATCTAGAACCTTTAATCCCAGTCAGCATCTAGAACCTTTAATCCCAGTCAGTATCTAGAACCTTTAATCCCAGTCAGCATCTAGAACTTTTAATCCCAGTCAGCATCTAGAACCTTTAATCCCAGTCAGCATCAGAACCTTTAATCCCAGTCAGCATCCAGAACCTTTAATCCCAGTCAGCATCTAGAACTTTTAATCCCAGTCAGCATCTAGAACCTTTAATCCCAGTCAGCATCTAGAACCATTAATCCCAGTCAGCATCTAGAACCTTTAATCCCAGTCAGCATTTAGAACCTTTAATCCCAGTCAGCATCAGAACCTTTAATCCCAGTCAGCATCTAGAACCTTTAATCCCAGTCAGCATCTAGAACCTTTAATCCCAGTCAGCATCAGAACCTTTAATCCCAGTCAGCATCTAGAACCTTTAATCCCAGTCAGCGTCAGAACCTTTAATCCCAGTCAGCATCTAGAACCTTTAATCCCAGTCAGCATCTAGAACCTATAATCCCAGTCAGCATCAGAACCTTTAATCCCAGTCAGCATCAGAACCTTTAATCCCAGTCAGTATCAGAACCTTTAATCCCAGTCAGCATCTAGAACCTTTAATCCCTGTCAGCATCTAGAACTTTTAATCCCAGTCAGCATCTAGAACCTTTAATCCCAGTCAGCATCTAGAACCTTTAATCCCAGTCAGCATCTAGAACCTTTAATCCCAGTCAGCATTTAGAACCTTTAATCCCAGTCAGCATCAGAACCTTTAATCCCAGTCAGCATCTAGAACCTTTAATCCCAGTCAGCATCAGAACCTTTAATCCCAGTCAGCATCAGAACCTTTAATCCCAGTCAGCATCTGGAACCTTTAATCCCAGTCAGCATCAGAACCTTTAATCCCAGTCAGCATCTAGAACCTTTAATCCCAGTCAGCATCAGAACCTTTAATCCCAGTCAGCATCTAGAACCTTTAATCCCAGTCAGCATCTAGAACCTTTAATCCCAGTCAGCATCAGAACCTTTAATCCCAGTCAGCATCTAGAACCTTTAATCCCAGTCAGCATCTAGAACCTTTAATCCCAGTCAGTATCTAGAACCTTTAATCCCAGTCAGCATCTAGAACCTTTAATCCCAGTCAGCATCTAGAACCTTTAATCCCAGTCAGCATCTACAACCTTTAATCCCAGTCAGTAACTAGAACCTTTAATCCCAGTCAGTAGCTAGAACCTTTAATCCCAGTCAGCATCAGAACCTTTAATCCCAGTCAGCATCTTGAACATTTAATCCCAGTCAGCATCAGAACCTTTAATCCCAGTCAGCATCTAGAACCTTTAATCCCAGTCAGCATCAGAACCTTTAATCCCAGTCAGCATCAGAACCTTTAATCCCAGTCAGCATCAGAACCTTTAATCCCAGTCAGCATCTAGAACCTTAATCCCAATCAGCATCTAGAACCTTTAATCCCAGTCAGCATTCAAAACCTTTAATCCCAGTCAGCATCTAGAACCTTTAATCCCAGTCAGCATCAGAACCTTTAATCCCAGTCAGCATCAGAACCTTTAATCCCAGTCAGCATCTAGAACCTTTAATCCCAATCAGCATCTAGAACCTTTAATCCCAGTCAGCATGAGAACCTTCAATCCCAGTCAGCATCTAGAACCTTTAATCCCAGTCAGCATCAGAACCTTTAATCCCAGTCAGCATCTAGAACCTTTAATCCCAGTCAGCATGTAGAACCTTTAATCCCAGTCAGCATCTAGAACCTTTAATCCCAGTCAGTAACTAGAACCTTTAATCCCAGTCAGCATCAGAACCTTTAATCCCAGTCAGCATCTAGAACCTTGAATCCCAGTCAGTAACTAGAACCTTTAATCCCATTCAGCATCAGAACCTTTAATCCCAGTCAGCATCAGAACCTTTAATCCCAGTCAGCATCTAGAACCTTTAATCCCAGGCAGCATCAGAACCTTTAATCCCAGTCAGCATCTAGAACCTTTAATCCCAGTCAGCATCAGAACCTTTAATCCCAGTCAGCATGTAGAACCTTTAATCCCAGTCAGCATCTAGAACCTTTAATCCCAGTCAGCATCTAGAACCTTTAATCCCAGTCAGCATCAGAACCTTTAATCCCAGTCAGTAACTAGAACCTTTAATCCCAGTCAGCATCAGAACCTTTAATCCCAGTCAGCATCTAGAACCTTTAATCCCAGTCAGCATCTAGAACCTTTAATCCCAGTCAGCATCTAGAACCTTTAATCCCAGTCAGCATCAGAACCTTTAATCCCAGTCAGCATCTAGAACCTTTAATCCGAGTCAGTATCAGAACCTTTAATCCCAGTCAGCATCAGAACCTTTAATCCCAGTCTGCATCAGAACCTTTAATCCCAGTCAGCATCAGAACCTTTAATCCCAGTCAGCATCTAGAACCTTTAATCCCAGTCAGCATCAGAACCTTTAATCCCAGTCAGCATCTAGAACCTTTAATCTCAGTCAGCATCTAGAACCTTTAATCCCAGTCAGCATCTAGAACCTTTAATCCCAGTCAGCATCAGAACCTTTAATCCCAGTCAGCATCAGAACCTTTAATCTCAGTCAGCATCTAGAACCTTTAATCTCAGTCAGCATCTAGAACCTTTAATCCCAGTCAGCATCTAGAACCTTTAATCCCAGTCAGTATCTAGAACCTTTAATCCCAGTCAGCATCTAGAACCTTTAATCCCAGTCAGTATCTAGAACCTTTAATCCCAGTCAGCATCTAGAACCTTTAATCCGAGTCAGCATCTAGAACCTTTAATCCCAGTCAGCATCTACAACCTTTAATCCCAGTCAGTAACTAGAACCTTTAATCCCAGTCAGTAGCTAGAACCTTTAATCCCAGTCAGCATCAGAACCTTTAATCCCAGTCAGCATCTTGAACATTTAATCCCAGTCAGTAACTAGAACCTTTAATCCCAGTCAGCATCAGAACCTTTAATCCCAGTCAGCATCAGAACCTTTAATCCCAGTCAGCATCAGAACCTTTAATCCCAGTCAGCACCAGAACCTTTAATCCCAGTCAGCACCAGAACCTTTAATCCCAGTCAGCATCTAGAACCTTTAATCCCAGTCAATAGCTAGAACTTTTAATCCCAGTCAGCATCAGAACCTTTAATCCCAGTCAGCATTAGAACCTTTAATCCCAGTCAGTAACTAGAACCTTTAATCCCAGTCAGCATCAGAACCGTTAATCCCAGTCAGCATCCAGAACCTTTAATCCCAGTCAGTAACTAGAACCTTTAATCCCAGTCAGCATCAGAACCTTTAATCCCAGTCAGCATCTAGAACCTTTAATCCCAGTCAGCATCAGAACCTATAATCCCAGTCAGCATCAGAACCTTTAATCCCAGTCAGCATCAGAACCTTTAATCCCAGTCAGTATCAGAACCTTTAATCCCAGTCAGCATCTAGAACCTTTAATCCCAGTCAGCATCTAGAACTTTTAATCCCAGTCAGCATCTAGAACCTTTAATCCCGTTCAGCATCTAGAACCATTAATCCCAGTCAGCATCTAGAACCTTTAATCCCAGTCAGCATTTAGAACCTTTAATCCCAGTCAGCATCAGAACCTTTAATCCCTGTCAGCATCTAGAACCTTTAATCCCAGTCAGCATCAGAACCTTTAATCCCAGTCAGCATCAGAACCTTTAATCCCAGTCAGCATCTAGAACCTTTACTCCCAGTCAGCATGAGAACCTTTAATCCCAGTCAGCATCTAGAACCTTTAATCCCAGTCAGCATCAGAACCTTTAATTCCAGTCAGCATCTAGAACCTTTAATCCCAGTCAGCATCAGAACCTTTAATCCCAGTCAGCATGAGAACCTTTAATCCCAGTCAGCATCTAGAACCTTTAATCCCAGTCAGCATCAGAACCTTTAATCCCAGTCAGCATCTAGAACCTTTAATCCCAGTCAGCATCAGAACCTTTAATCCCAGTCAGCATCAGAACCTTTAATCCCAGTCAGCATCAGAACCTTTAATCCCAGTCAGCATCTAGAACCTTTAATCCCAATCAGCATCTAGAACCTTTAATCCCAGTCAGCATGAGAACCTTTAATCCCAGTCAGCATCTAGAACCTTTAATCCCAGTCAGCATCAGAACCTTTAATCCCAGTCAGCATCAGAACCTTTAATCCCAGTCAGCATCTAGAACATTTAATCCCAATCAGCATCTAGAACCTTTAATCCCAGTCAGCATGAGAACCTTCAATCCCAGTCAGCATCTAGAACCTTTAATCCCAGTCAGCATCAGAACCTTTAATCCCAGTCAGCATCTAGAACCTTTAATCCCAGTCAGCATGTAGAACCTTTAATCCCAGTCAGCATCTAGAACCTTTAATCCCAGTCAGTAACTAGAACCTTTAATCCCAGTCAGCATCAGAACCTTTAATCCCAGTCAGCATCTAGAACCTTGAATCCCAGTCAGTAACTAGAACCTTTAATCCCATTCAGCATCAGAATCTTTAATCCTAGTCAGCATCAGAACCTTTAATCCCAGTCAGCATCTAGAACCTTTAATCCCAGGCAGCATCAGAACCTTTAATCCCAGTCAGCATCTAGAACCTTTAATCCCAGTCAGCATCAGAACCTTTAATCCCAGTCAGCATGTAGAACCTTTAATCCCAGTCAGCATCTAGAACCTTTAATCCCAGTCAGCATCTAGAACCTTTAATCCCAGTCAGCATCAGAACCTTTAATCCCAGTCAGTAACTAGAACCTTTAATCCCAGTCAGCATCAGAACCTTTAATCCCAGTCAGCATCTAGAACCTTTAATCCCAGTCAGCATCTAGAACCTTTAATCCCAGTCAGCATCAGAACCTTTAATCCCAGTCAGCATCTAGAACCTTTAATCCGAGTCAGTATCAGAACCTTTAATCCCAGTCAGCATCAGAACCTTTAATCCCAGTCTGCATCAGAACCTTTAATCCCAGTCAGCATCAGAACCTTTAATCCCAGTCAGCATCTAGAACCTTAATCACAGTCAGCATCAGAACCTTTAATCCCAGTCAGCATGTAGAACCTTTAATCTCAGTCAGCATCTAGAACCTTTAATCCCAGTCAGCATCTAGAACCTTTAATCCCAGTCAGCATCAGAAACTTTAATCCCAGTCAGCATCAGAACCTTTAATCTCAGTCAGCATCTAGAACCTTTAATCTCAGTCAGCATCTAGAACCTTTAATCCCAGTCAGCATCTAGAACCTTTAATCCCAGTCAGTATCTAGAACCTTTAATCCCAGTCAGCATCTAGAACCTTTAATCCGAGTCAGCATCTAGAACCTTTAATCCCATTCAGCATCTACAACCTTTAATCCCAGTCAGTAACTAGAACCTTTAATCCCAGTCAGTAGCTAGAACCTTTAATCCCAGTCAGCATCAGAACCTTTAATCCCAGTCAGCATCTTGAACATTTAATCCCAGTCAGTAACTAGAACCTTTAATCCCAGTCAGCATCAGAACCTTTAATCCCAGTCAGCATCAGAACCTTTAATCCCAGTCAGCATCAGAACCTTTAATCCCAGTCAGCACCAGAACCTTTAATCCCAGTCAGCACCAGAACCTTTAATCCCAGTCAGCATCTAGAACCTTTAATCCCAGTCAATAGCTAGAACTTTTAATCCCAGTCAGCATCAGAACCTTTAATCCCAGTCAGCATTAGAACCTTTAATCCCAGTCAGTAACTAGAACCTTTAATCCCAGTCAGCATCAGAACCTTTAATCCCAGTCAGCATCCAGAACCTTTAATCCCAGTCAGTAACTAGAACCTTTAATCCCAGTCAGCATCAGAACCTTTAATCCCAGTCAGCATCTAGAACCTTTAATCCCAGTCAGCATCAGAACCTATAATCCCAGTCAGCATCAGAACCTTTAATCCCAGTCAGCATCAGAACCTTTAATCCCAGTCAGTATCAGAACCTTTAATCCCAGTCAGCATCTAGAACCTTTAATCCCAGTCAGCATCTAGAACTTTTAATCCCTGTCAGCATCTAGAACCTTTAATCCCAGTCAGCATCTAGAACCATTAATCCCAGTCAGCATCTAGAACCTTTAATCCCAGTCAGCATTTAGAACCTTTAATCCCAGTCAGCATCAGAACCTTTAATCCCAGTCAGCATCTAGAACCTTTAATCCCAGTCAGCATCAGAACCTTTAATCCCAGTCAGCATCAGAACCTTTAATCCCAGTCAGCATCTAGAACCTTTACTCCCAGTCAGCATCAGAACCTTTAATCCCAGTCAGCATCTAGAACCTTTAATCCCAGTCAGCATCAGAACCTTTAATCCCAGTCAGCATCTAGAACCTTTAATCCCAGTCAGCATCAGAACCTTTAATCCCAGTCAGCATGAGAACCTTTAATCCCAGTCAGCATCTAGAACCTTTAATCCCAGTCAGCATCAGAACCTTTAATTCCAGTCAGCATCTAGAACCTTTAATCCCAGTCAGCATCAGAACCTTTAATCCCAGTCAGCATCTAGAACCTTTAATCCCAGTCAGCATCAGAACCTTTAATCCCAGTCAGCATCAGAACATTTAATCCCAGTCAGCATCAGAACCTTTAATCCCAGTCAGCATCTAGAACCTTTAATCCCAGTCAGCATCAGAACCTTTAATCCCAGTCAGCATCAGAACCTTTAATCCCAGTCAGCATCAGAACCTTTAATCCCAGTCAGTAACTAGAACCTTTAATCCCAGTCAGCATCAGAACCTTTAATCCCAGTCAGCATCAGAACCTTTAATCCCAGTCAGCATCTAGAACCTGTAATCTGGCACTGGGATTGAAGGTTCTGCTTCTTCGCTCTCGTTCTTATGAAATGTGAGCGGTTGAACTAGAGCTGAAAGAAAAAAAGCATCCTGGCGTTCTCTCAGATGAAAGCGATCGTTCTGCATAAAGAAGCCGTTTTCCTGAATAAGGAGAAAGAATCGGAGCTCCGCTGCGTCTAAATTAAAGCACCTAAATGTTAAATAAACTTAAAGCCACGTTGTTTCTGCAGGAAATCGATGAAGACTTGATGAGGACAGCATCGTCCTCATCAGGCTTGTAAAATCCTCGTTTACTTCCCTGCACACGGCTGGTTGCCGTGACGACCGTCGCTCTGTGATTTGTTGTCTCACATCTCTGAATCGTCCTCATCCGTCTCTGAATCGCTTGTTTATCTGCTGTTTTTGTTTACGGACAGAATCAGAGCGGGTTGTGTCGCAGCATGTGCATAATCCCTCCACGGTGCAGTGATCCGTTCCCATGGCTGGGTCACGGATGCATGTCCGCCGGCCTGTTTCCGAGCAGATCTCACACGCTCTTTTCTCTTACACGCTTTGACACCCACACCCCCACAAGAGCATATGTGTCCCACAATTAGCCAAAGACTTCAAGGCTGCTTCAATCATTCATGATGACATCATGTCATTGGAAGGGCACCCCCGTGTCGTCTCTCATCTCTGCCATCATCGCTGGCATTGCACCAGGAAGAAGAGGAAGCGTCGCTGGAGAACAAGGACACCATGGCTGTAAATCTGGAGCTGCGGAGACTTTCAGCCGGGCGGCAGCTCCGCTCGCTCACAGCGAGTCCCATGACCGTCTCCCAGTCTGGTTGTTATAGAACATGTGGACATGAACCTTACAGTCCCACTGAGTGTGATCATGCGTGACCGTCCGTTAGCTCAGTTTCAGGCAGAAACACGTCAAACTAACGATTGGAAGTGGCATTTTCCATCAGCAGGACAAGATGGCAGTGGAAGTTGGGAGGGGTTGAATGTCCAACTCCTCCCACGTGTCATCATGATTGGATCATTCCACCTTTAAAAATTACGTTGGATTTACATCTTGTAATTAAGTAACAGAAATGCCGACAGATTATGTTCATCTGGCATGTTCACATTAACGTCACTCAACAAAACTGTCTCTCGCTGAATGAGCGTATTATAATTGGGTGGAAATGCTTTCCATCATTTTTTTATGTTCACCCAACAAATATTTTCTTTGAGTGAGGGGTGGGCATTAGCGCTCATCTTTTTGATCGATCGTCGGGAGAATTAACGATCAATCACTGATTGATCGTTAAGAATGCATGTTGGTTGCACGTACCACAGGAAGACTGTACGTAGTTTCAGCTGCTGTACAGCCTCAATCATCACCTCTGAGAGCAGGTCAGCACGTGATGGTCAGGTAGTTTTCTGTTGTCATGGCGACGCTAGCTGCTGTTGCTAACTTGTTTAGCAGCTCCTGCTCTTGCTCCGAGCCTGGCGATGATGCTGTGAAGGAAGCCGACAGACTGGTTCCAGTGAGTTCATCAGATGTGGGAAAACTTCTCCATCGACGACACTTCTGGGAAATGAATTTCGTGGACATGTTGCCCGGATTCCCTCCGTACTTTTCTCTGCCGCTCTGCATCGCAGCTCCTTTGGACCGAGGCAACGGTGCGTTAAAAGCAGGATTCATGACATTTAAGCTCGGTCGCAAGAGCGTTTGTTAAATGCTGCATCATGGGAGTTGTTGTCGAGGTGTTTTTATAAAAACGTGTTGCCGTGGTTACGATGTGAGGAGTCATTTTCTAACGTAAAACCGTCCCACACCAGACCTCACCGCCGTGAAGTTGGTTTCAGGTTGGATATTGGCTCCTCCAAATCCGAGGAGTCATGTCTGATATTCAAAGTGAAACCAACTTCGTCTCCTCTCCGTCTCCTCTCCGTCTTTTCTTCGTCTCCCTCTTCGTCCCCTCTTTGTGTCTTTTCTTCGTCTCCTCTTCGTCTCCTCTTCATCTTTTCTTCGTCTCCTCTTCGTCTCTTATTCGTCTCTTCTTCGTCTCCTCTTCGTCTTTTCTTCGTCTCCTCTTCGTCTCCTCTACGTCTCCTCTTCGTCTCTTCTTCGTCTCCTCTTCGTCTCCTCTTCGTCTCCTCTTCGTCTCCTCTTTGTGTCTTTTTCGTCTCTTCTTTGTCTCCTTTTCACCTCTTCTTCATCTCCTCTTCGTCTCCTCTTTGTGTCTTTTCTTCGTCTCCTCTTCGTCTCCTCTTCATCTCTTATTCGTCTCCTCTTCGTCTCCTCTTCGTCTCTTATTCGTCTCTTCTTCGTCTCCTCTTCGTCTCTTCTTTGTCTCCTCTTTGTCTCTTCTTCGTCTCCTCTTTGTCTCCTCTTCGTCTCTTCTTAGTCTCTTCTTCGTCTCCTCTTCTTCGTCTCCTCTTCGTCTCCTCTTCGTCTCCTCTTCGTCTCCTCTTCGTCTCCTCTTCGTCTCCTCCTTGTGTCTTTTTCGTCTCTTCTTCGTCTCCTTTTCACCTCTTCTTCGTCTCTTCTTTGTCTCCTCTTCGTCTCTTCTTCGTCTCTTCTTCGTCTTTTCTTCGTCTCCTCTTCGTCTCTTATTCGTCTCTTCTTCGTCTCCTCTCTCGCGTCTTCTTCGTCTCCTCTTCGTCTCCTCTTTGTGTCTTTTCTTCGTCTCCTCTTTGTCTCTTCTTCGTCTCTTCTTTGTCTCCTCTTCGTCTTTTCTTCGTCTCTTCTTCGTCTCCTCTTCGCGTCTTCTTCGTCTCCTCTTCGTCTCTTCTTTGTCTTCTCTTCGTCTCTTCTTTTGTCTTCTCTTTGTCTCTTTTTCGTATCTTCTTCGTCTCCTCTTTGTGTCTTTTTCGTCTCTTCTTCGTCTCCTTTTCACCTCTTCTTTGTCTCTTCTTTGTCTCCTTTTCGTCTCTTCTTTGTCTTCTCTTTGTCTCTTTTTCGTATCTTCTTCGTCTCCGCTTTGTCTCCTCTTTGTCTCTTTTTCGTCCCTTCTTGTCTCCGCTTTGTCTCTGCTTCGTTGTCACTTCGTCTCTCTACAAAATCTAAGCTACGATTGTAGAACACGTCGCGAAAGCTTGTGGTGGAAGTTATTAGTCTGTGTTGTGATTACTTGACTTGTACTGTAGCAGCTGGAAATGTCCTGGAAAAGTCCTGGAAATGTCCTGGAAAAGTCCTGGAAAATAACTTCAAGAAAAGAGTGGGAAGCCTGAAAGTTATTACAGCCAATCCACCAAAATCCACTTTATCCTTGTTAATTATGTGTCCAGCCTCACATGAAGAGGACGGACACAGGACGACCCGTTAGATGGCACAGCGGGCTGCTGGAGCGAGTTGACCAGGACCTTCCCTCCACATCCCGATAACTTTCCTCACTGTTCAGGATCACAGGACCGTTTTAACACTGAGCTTAATGACAGAAACCCTCCTGATAGGCGGGAGCATCAACATCCAGCCGGACGGACCAGCACGTCCACAGAGGAGCAGGAGCTCATTCTGCTGGGAAACATTAACGAGCGGTGAGACGACTTCTATAAAAGCTTCGTGCTGGTGCTGTGTGATGAGGGCAGGTAGGACAGGCGTCTGCCGAGGTCAGACTGGCTCAGCGTGCAAGTTTCTTCACCTGTACGAGCTTGAGTTACACACCGGCGTAATTATAGCGTGAAATCCCCAGAATACGAGCGGCACGCCGCATGCCAGCTGATGTCAGGTCCGTGCTTGGAGGTTATTTGGAGAGGCTGAAAACAGAGCCGGAGGACCGGCCACTTTTCAGCGGTCGGGTAAAAATAGTCGTGCCTGGTGATGTTGGCAGCGCTCAGCCGACGTTCAGAGGAGAGGAAGCCTGATGAAAGAGTCTGAAATACGATTTATGTTCACACGGAGCAGGACTCATTGTGAGGGAGCGAGGGGACGTGGGGGAGGAGGATGGGAATGAAGATGAAGATAGGGATCCGGTGAGTCAGTGAAGATGAGGGTTAAATGCGTGAAAAATGAGGCGAAGCTGGTCAGTGCTCTGATTAACAAATGATATTCATCCTTCGATGATGTTCAGCTTCATCAGGACCTGCTGGGATGCACAATCACTGACAGATTTTAATATTCTTATATTTTACTGCTCCCATTTTCATCTTCTTCTCAAGTCCTTCTTTGTGCAGGTGCAATTTCAGTCGTCCTCAAAATTATTCCTCCAATTTAAAAAAAAGGCTAAATTCACAACAGTAATTCAAATAACAAGAAACTAAAAATAAATAAATATTTACAAGATTATAATTTAGGGAAATAAAATATTGTTTCTGATTTGTAGTTGATTACACTAATTAAAAACAAACAAAACTGTCTCAGACACATCAGAGCATCTTCCCCATGAACATGGACCAACATACCTGTCAGCAGGTGCAGACGTCTGATTGGACGTTACAGAAACACCTGATTGTTTTCTTGTTTTATTTTTTGTGTTTTTTTAATATTTCTTCTGAACCACAATTCAAATTCAGTATTATGATTTTCATAGAATTTTTATTTATTATTATTTTTGTCAATTTGAACTTATTTCTTATTTTATTAGCTTATAAAGATTTTGACATTCAAATAAAAGCAAATCTGCACCGTGTTAATAGAACATAAAAGTTGATGTAAATGAAAAAAAAAAAAATCTTTTCACAGGGGTGGCCAGCTTTTTTGTTCAGGGGGGCCATGGCTGGGGGGGTGTTCATGATCATTAGAAAAAGCCGTAATATTAACCCGTACAAACATGGTCGGGTTTGTTTTCCATCTTCAGTTCTTCTCTTTTCCTTCATAATTCAGGATTATGAGCAGGAGGCTAAAAAGACCAAACAGGACAGAAGAAGAAGAATCGTCTGATTCTGGGAGGTTCATTTGTCTGGCTGGTTTAACCACGTTTACACAGAAACCCTTAAATTCTCCTTTATGAAAATATCACGCAGCTTTCTTCTGCTCTTCAGGCTTCACAGTTTAACGCATGAAAGCTGGATGATTTTCTGCACATCCAGCAGATGCAGGCAGAATATCGGCAGGACAGAAAACCGCTGAAGGAAAACTCGGCTAAATGTTGCATCACGGATCCAGGTACCAGCGGAGAAAAAACTATCAGGAAACTGCCAGAAAGACGCCGTCGTTCACACAAACGTGCATTTTGCTCATTTAAAGACGTGTTTTATCTTCTCGGAGGTTCTTATAAACCACGTCTGCAGTTTTATTTCTGCGTTTTTATCTATGGACGTGTGTTTTGTTTTATTTTCCTGCTTCATTTCTCCCGTTTGCTCCCATCTGCTGCAGCCGTTTGCGTATTTGCTCTTTAGTTAATCCTTCCAGTCCTGATAGAAAAACCCAAACCCGATTCCAAACCAGAATCCATCTCCTCCTCCTCTTTTCTCTGCTTAGTCTGACTTTCTTTGCCACGTTCAGCACAGAGTCATTTTCTCTCCATTTACTTTTGCGCTGGCCATTTCTGGACCGCATCTCTTTTGTGTCTGTGTGAGTTTGAAATATTGATGTCGGAGGGCTCCCGCCGGCCTCTGTTTAGTTATAATGAGAACAGTCGATAGATAAGAAAATAAATTGTTTTCATTTTCCCCCCGGATTGCATGAGGGATTGCTTCAGGCATCCAGAGCAAAGACAAAGACGTGGTTGCAGAAGTTGGAGAGAGAGGGAGGAGATGTGACCGCCCGGTGAGGGAGCCAGACGCTTGCACAACCATCTGCGGTCTTCATTAACCTGCAGGCGAACGCTGACGGATATTTCCCACTTTTATTTGATCATTTCATGGAAGCAAACAGCTCATCAGCCCAAGATCAGATAAACGTGCAGCATATTTGTCTCTGCAGCTTCATTAAGATCTAATAATGGACATTTAAAGGGACCAGAGGAGGAATGTGAAAGAATAAACAAGCATGTCCAGTTTTTAAAGGAACATTCCACCCACAGAATGATGTAACTTTATCTTCCACCCCCCCTCATGGTGAGAAAGACTGCAGCACTTTTTTAATATCTCAAATGCAGCCGGCGATCAGGAAGCTTCTCGTTTCCCCCCAACTTTCATATAATGGAGTTCACCGGGGTCCGAGCCAAAAAGGTCCATAAAAGTCCACAAAAACGTGTCAATATTCCTCCATACTGCTCGTCCAATGTAATCCAAGTGTCCTGAGTGGGTAGCGTCCAGAATTTACTGGAAACATCATTTAGTAGATTTTTAGAGCCTAAACAGTAGAACGTGTAGCTGCCGCGAAGTTCACGACGTCATGGAAGCCGTAGCGGGGGCTATTTTGCCCGTTAACAGATGCAAACATCCTTTTGTCCTGTTAGTAAATCAGCTCCGGACGATTGCTGCGTGTCTAATGAAGATCGCGCTCGTTTTAGCGCGCACAAACCTTTCGTAAATCAGGGCCTTAATGGTCTCATACTCGGTTAGGTTTAGGAAGAGATAATCAGATTTAACTTCATAACGTTGGAGAACTCTCGATTTTCTGGGTTGTGGTTCAGAAACCCTGCAAGGATATAGAATGTCCTCTAAATGGACAGTAAAGACAGGAGACGGGCTGGACGGTGAGACGTTCCCTCCCAGATCAGACGGGATTCCTCGATCTTCCATCTGCACGTGGACTTTCAGTTCGCAGCAGACGGACGCTGTGTGCTGAGTAAATAAAGCAGAGACGAGTTGTTCCGCAGAGACATTTGAGCGTTAACTTTGATTTTACGTTCAAATAAAACAAAGTTTATGATGTTTTCTAGATCAAAACCAACATGAAACTCATTCGTAACGATATGGAAATGAAAAGAGGACCAGAAATAAAACTCCTTGTAGTAATAAAAGATGGAAAATCAAACCTGACGATCCATAAAATACGGTATAGCCATTTTTAGGAGGATTGTCGGTTTTAAAGAATGGAGTGTGAGCATGACCCGCAGATCTGAAAGCATGAGAAGACGTCAGAACGGCACGTTTTACTGCAGTTAGAGTTAAATACTGTCATCATGCACCGGCCTCCTGCTTCTGTTCAGAGAGCTGACGGATATCAGCGAGGAGCAGAAAAGTCTCTGTGTTCTTTGCATGATGACTGCTCCTGACATTCAGGTCTGGAACTGGATCCCAGCTGATGACAGGGAGCCCCGACCGTCTCTACAGGTCTGATGTATTACATGTAGCTGTCACCTGCAGCCAGTCAGGCTCTGCTTTCTCTGAGAAGGTCTGGATGAACTTTTTATTCCTTTAATGTTCTTCCGAAGGAAAATGTTCCTTTTCATCTTTTTATTTCCTCCAGGAAATAACGACACGAAAATGTGTTTTAGATGGTTGTCGATTGTAAAAGCATCCAATTATCCTCCATCCTCTTCATCAGGATCTCCTTCCAGAGTGGGGTCGGACCCGTCTTAACTCCTGGTGTGAGAGATCCAACCCGGTGTAGGAACATTACTCTGAGGTTTTGATCCATACAGATACAGGCATGAAAAGTTCCTCCTTTTTCTGCCAGAAGTGGTGCAGTAATAGTGCACCACTACTGCACTATTACTGCACCATTACTACACTATTACTGCACCATTACTGCACCATTACTAGACTATTACTGCACCATTACTGCACTATTACTGCACCATAACTGCACCATAACTACACTATTACTGCACCATTACTGCACTATTACTGCACCATTACTGCACCATTACTAACTATTACTGCACCAATACTGCACTATTACTGCACCATAACTGCACCATAACTACACTATTACTGCACCATTACTGCACTATTACTGCACCATTGCTCCACCATTACTGCACTATTACTGCACCATAACTGCACCATAACTACACTATTACTGCACCATTACTGCACTATTACTGCACCATTACTCCACCACTACTGCACTATTACTGCACCATAACTACACTAATAATGCACCACTACTGCACTATTACTGCGCCATTACTGCACCATTACTACACTATCACTGCACCATTACTGCACTATTACTGCACCATTGCTGCACCATTACTGCACTATTACTGCACCATTACTGCACCATTGCTGCACTACTACTGCACCATTACTGCACCATTGCTGCACTATTACTGCACCATTGCTGCACTACTACTGCACCATTACTGCACTATCACTGCACCATTGCTGCACCATTACTGCACTATTACTGCACCATTACTGCACTATCACTGCACCATCGCTGCACCATTACTGCACTATTACTGCACCATTACTGCACTATTACTGCACAATTACTGCACCATTGCTGCACTATTACTGCACCATTACTGCACCATTGCTGCACCATTGCTGCACCATTGCTGCACCACTATTGCACCATTACTGCACCATTGCTGCACTATTACTGCACCCTTACTGCACCATTGCTGCACTACTACTGCACCATTACTGCACCATTGCTGCACTATTACTGCACCCTTACTGCACCATTGCTGCACCATTACTGCACCATTGCTGCACGACTACTGCACCATTACTGCACCATTACTGCACTATCACTGCACCATTGCTGCACCATTACTGCACTATCACTGCACCATTGCTGCACCATTACTGCACCATTACTGCACTATCACTGCACCATTGCTGCACCATTACTGCACTATTACTGCACCATTACTGCACTACTACTGCACCATTGCTGCACTATTACTGCACCATTGCTGCACTACTACTGCACCATTACTGCACTATCACTGCACCATTGCTGCACCATTACTGCACCATTACTGCACTATTACTGCACCATTACTGCACCATTACTGCACCATAACTGCACCATTACTGCACTATCACTGCACCATTGCTGCACCATTACTGCACCATTACTGCACTATTACTGCACCATTACTGCACTATCACTGCACCATCGCTGCACCATTACTGCACTATTACTGCACCATTACTGCACTATTACTGCACAATTACTGCACCATTGCTGCACCATTGCTGCACTATTACTGCACCATTACTGCACCATTGCTGCACCATTGCTGCACCATTGCTGCACCACTATTGCACCATTACTGCACCATTGCTGCACCATTGCTGCACTATTACTGCACCCTTACTGCACCATTGCTGCACTACTACTGCACCATTACTGCACCATTGCTGCACTATTACTGCACCCTTACTGCACCATTGCTGCACCATTACTGCACCATTGCTGCACGACTACTGCACCATTACTGCACCATTACTGCACTATCACTGCACCATTGCTGCACCATTACTGCACTATTACTGCACCATTACTGCACTACTACTGCACCATTACTGCACCATTGCTGCACCATTGCTGCACCATTGCTGCACCATTGCTGCACCATTGCTGCACAATTGCTGCACTATTACTCCGGGCATTTCTCTGTGGGATCAAATTAGCAGAAAAGTCGCTGGTAAGTAGCTGGTAGTTGGCGGGGACCTGGAACCTGGACAATGAACCTGGAACCTGGAACCTGGGCCTGGACCCTGGACTCTGGACCCTGGAACCTAGACAATGAACCTGGAACCTGGACTCTGGAATCTGGACCCTGGAACCTGGACTCTGGAACCTGGACTCTGGACCCTGGATCCTGAAACCTGGACCCTGGACCCTGAACCTGGACCCTGGACCTGGAATCTGGAACCTGGAACCTGGACTCTGGAATCTGGACTCTGGAATCTGGAACCTGGAACCTGGAATCTGGAACCTGGACCCTGGACCCTGGACTCTGGAATCTGGAACCTGGACCCTGGAACCTGGAACCTTGACCCTGGAACCTGGACCCTGGAACCTGGAACCTGGACCCTGGAATCTGGAACCTTGACCCTGGAACCTGGAACCTGGACCCTGGAATCTGGAACCTGGACTCTGGACCCTGGAACCTGGACTCTGGAATCTGGAACCTGGACCATGAACCTGGACCCTGGACTCTGGACTCTGGAACCTGGACTCTGGAACCTGGACCCTGGACCCCTGAACCTGGACCCTGGAATCTGGAACCTTGACCCTGGAACCTGGAACCTGGACTCTGGAATCTGGAACCTGGACTCTGGAATCTGGACCCTGGACCCTGGACCCTGGAACCTGGACCCTGGACCCTGGACAATGGACCCTGGAACCTGGAACCTGGACCATGAACCTGGACCCTGGACCTGGACTCTGGACTCTGGACGTGGCTACAGGAGCCGGGCGGCCTCCATCTTGGGGGCTCAGTCATTCAGCCTGACGGAGGAGGCGACGCACGAGCGCCTGTTTGAGAGCTCCGCTTTATTACGCGGAAGCGCCGTCTTAAAGACACGGCTGCACAGATTTGTCCCAAACAGATCCAATAAATCCAACGTCGGCGCTGCAGCTCGTTCATCCTCATCACAGCCGCTCACGTGTAATCAGACCACATGAATCATTCTGCTTCTGTGATGTTCAGAACCCACAAACACATTTCCAAAGGCAACTTATAAGAAAGTGACGTACATCTGGAATAAAGCAGTTCTGCAGGCTGAAGTGATTAAGAGAAGAAATCAATCAGCTGTTCGTGGCTGGTGGGTCATCCATCACTGAATGCAGGTGAAGGCCGAGCGTCTCACCTGCAGCTCTGCAACATGTCGGTGAAATCAGGTTCAGAGGGGAAATCGGGAGAAGACGGAGGGAGGCTGAAATTAAGAGACGATTTTCTTTCCTCTCGGCTGAAAATGTCGTTCCTGTCAGTTATCAAGTGATCACAAAAACCTTCATTTTTCAAAGCGAACTCATTAAATGCAAATTCCTGCTTCTGTGGACAATCCATCAAATAGTTGCTGAGTCATGTTACTTAACTCGTTTAAACCGTAGGAGCTGGAGACGACACGATGTCCTGCACCGGCTGGTCCCACACTTTTCGCTCTGACTGTTCTGGATCTTATTGAAACTTGGAAGTGAAGCTGAAGGAGAAATTTCTACCTCCCAGTTCAGCCGTGAAATGTTCAAACTGACAAGTTCTCCACCTGTTCTACTACCTGTTAAACAAATACCCGACCAGCCAATCACAGGGCAGCATCTGCTCATGGAGACCTGGAGGACACACCTAGCTGAAGTTCAGACTGAGCATCAGAGTGAGGAAGAAAGGGGAGCAGTGATGAGAAGGGAACATGAGATTCTCATCGTCATGACGTGGAACATGAGATTCTCATCGTCATGAGGTGGAACATGAGATTCTCATCGTCATGACGTGGAACATGAGATTCTCATCACAATGAGGTGAAATGAGAGATTCTCATTGTGATGAGGTGGAACATGAGATTCTCATCACAATGAGGTGGAATGAGAGATTCTCATCACGATGAGGTGGAACATGAGATTCTCATCACAATGAGGTGGAACATGAGATTCTCATCACAATGAGGTGGAACATGAGATTCTCATCACGATGAGGTGGAACATGAGATTCTCATCACAATGAGGTGGAACATGAGACTCTCATCACAATGAGGTGGAACATGAGACTCATCACGATGAGGTGAAACATGAGATTCTCATCACGATGAGGTGAAACATGAGATTCTCATCACGATGAGGTGAAACATGAGATTCTCATCACAATGAGGTGGAACATGAGATTGTCATTGTGATGAGGTGGAACATGAGACTCTCATCACGATGAGGTGGAACATGAGATTCTCATCACAATGAGGTGGAACATGAGATTCTCATTGTGATGAGGTGGAACGGGAGATTCTCATCATGATAAGGTGGAACGGGAGATTCTCATCACAATGAGGTGGAACGAGAGATTCTCATCACGATGAGGTGGAACGAGATTCTCATCATGATGAGGTGGAACATGGGATTCTCATCACGATGAGGTGGAACATGAGACTCTCATCAAGATGAGGCGAAACATGAGACTCTCATCACGATGAGGTGAAACATGAGATTCTCATCACGATGAGGTGGAACATGAGATTCTCATCACGTTGAGGTGGAACATGAGATTCTCATCACGATGAGGTGGAACATGAGATTCTCATCACGATGAGGTGGAACATGAGATTCTCATCACAATGAGGTGGAACATGAGATTCTCATCACGATAAGGTGGAACATGAGACTCTCATCACGATGAGGTGGAACATGAGATTCTCATCACGATAAGGTGGAACATGAGACTCTCATCACGATGAGGTGGAACATGAGATTCTCATCACGTTGAGGTGGAACATGAGATTCTCATCACCATGAGGTGGAACGGGAGATTCTCATCATGATGAGGTGGAACATGAGATTCTCATCACGTTGAGGTGGAACATGAGATTCTCATCACCATGAGGTGGAACATGAGATTCTCATCACGTTGAGGTGGAACATGAGATTCTCATCACCATGAGGTGGAACAGGAGATTCTCATCACGATAAGGTGGAAGATGAGACTCTCATCACGATGAGGTGGAACATGAGATTCTCATCACGTTGAGGTGGAACATGAGATTCTCATCACCATGAGGTGGAACATGAGATTCTCATCACGTTGAGGTGGAACATGAGATTCTCATCACCATGAGGTGGAACAGGAGATTCTCATCACGATAAGGTGGAAGATGAGACTCTCATCACGATGAGGTGGAACATGAGATTCTCATCACGATAAGGTGGAAGATGAGACTCTCATCACGATAAGGTGGAAGATGAGACTCTCATCACGATGAGGTGGAACATGAGATTCTCATCACGATAAGGTGGAACATGAGACTAGGGCTGGACGATATAGAAAAAAAGATTATCGATAAAATAAAATCTGTATCGATCGATATCGATATTTATAAAAAAAAAAAAAAAAGAAGCCATTATCAAAGGTGCAGCCCTGGCCATTTAGGCTTTTGCTGAATGATGTACTTATAATAAAGTTCAAACTAAAGCCGTTTTCAGACTTGCAATGCGGAACATGAGCAGTAAAGTCAGTCTGCGCTTTAAACAGACTCGTCTATTCAAACATGCCGCTTCCTTGTGGACTTATCGTGTCCTGGCGCTTTCATATATCAGGAGATGTTGCAGAAAAGTCAGCACAGCCCCGCTCTCCCTTTAACTCTGTCCAGAACATTTTCTTGCGCTTTCAGCCAAAAAGACGTGCCACAACATTTGCCGGTAGCTAAATGTCCGCTACATCTCCAAGGTAAAAGACCAGTACACATGTCTGAATGCAGTGTTATAAAGGACAGAGTTCGCAATATTACCGCTTTCCAGTGGAAGTCTGACAGGGGCATAATACTGAATTCCAATTCATCCTTTGCCTGGGTCTGTGTTTGTGATTGGTTTGGCGGAAGGAAAGATTGTAGTATCATGCTACCCGATTGGCTACAGCTGAAAACTGTGCTTCTATATTGAAATTTTATTGACCCTCTTTTTTTATATTGAAAAAACCTCTATTGATCGATATATATTGATATTGAATTATCGTCCAGCCCTACATGAGACTCTCATCACGATGAGGTGGAACAGGAGATTCTCATCACGATGAGGTGGAACATTAGATTCTCATCACAATGAGGTGGAACATGAGACTCTCATCACGATAAGGTGGAAGGGGAGATTCTCATCGGATGAGGTGGAACTGGAGATTCTCAGCATGAAGAGGGGAACGGGAGATTCTCATCACGATGAGGTGGAACGGGAGATTCTCACCATGATGAGGGGAACGGGAGATCTCATCACAGGCGAGACCACACAACGACACCCACCCCACCCCCCCACGACAACCACAGACACCCACAACACCCACACACCCACACCCCCACAGAACAACCCAAACATGTGGACCCCACACAGACCCCCGCCCCCTCACACGATGCAAAAAACCCAAAGAGGGAGATCATCGGATGTGGAACTGGAGATTCTCATCTTGATGAGGTGGAACGGAGATTCTCTCACGGGGGAACGGAGACCACCAGAGGGACACCCCGGAACCCACACACACCCACACGACAACCAGCGAACTCATCAAAACGAACCACAAGGGTGGAACGGGAGATCTCATCAAGAGAGGGGCGGGGACCTCACAGGGGGGCGGGAGTCTCACACATGGTGCGACTCTCACCGCCTCACCGCGACCCCCGCCCCCCCCCCGGCGCTACCGCCGGCCCCGCCCCGCGCCCCCTCCCACCGCTCCCCCCCACCTCCAAGTCTAGTTCTCATTACTAGTCGGGAATTCACGTAAAGGGAACATGAGACTCATACATAAGTGGAACGGAATTCTCATCACAATATGACTAGCTCATTCTAGGTGCGGAGTCCACTTAGTCGGGCCCCGCACCGCCCCCCCCCGCCCCCCCCCCCCCCCCCCTCCAGGCTGATCTCATTACGTCCAATCGAAAGTGACTAACCTCAAAGTGCGGGTCCATCCATGAGTGCGTCCATTACTGTCGGAGCCCGCCCCAGCCCCCGCCCCCCGCCCCTACCCCCCCCCCCCGGCCCGGCCCCAGCGCCCCGCCTCGAGGACACGGGTCTTCACGTGTGAACACGATAGCTGTGTCTAATGTTGAATCTGCACACTCCGAAGCAGCCTCCTGAAACGCTAGCTGCTGAAATGCTACATCCTAGCCAACCACAATTTCCCATAGTGCTCCAGTCCCCGTTGCCTAGCAACTGCAGACTCCACAGCTGCTTTCTTTCCACTTATTCATCTACTTTTACAAACTAAATGGAACTGGCCATTTCATTCATTTTCATTTAACTGTGGTTACCTGAACGTTAACTGCTCCTTAACATCTGAATAATGTCAAACATGCATTTTCTGAGGCAAAAACTCTCTTTTTAATTTTCCCGCATATATTTGAAATTTCCACAGAGTCTATCTGTTGTTTCTAATCGGTAAACACTTCATTCAAAAATCCACGAATGTATCCAAATATTACATTTATAGCCCTGCTGCTTATTCCCTCCCATCTTGTGTACGTTAAAGAAAATGCCTACCTTTGCCTGTATTATAAATGAATTTTTAAAATATTTCTCATCTTTTAAAAATGTCAAGTAAAATCGGAAAAAAGATCTGTGAAGACATGTCTGCTACCCTTCTGTTTTAATGTTTCCCCGTCCTTTGAAAGCCCAGTCATGATACTGATGATTACCGTTGTGGTAACATTGCTTTGTAACTGTAATTTATTGTATATCGTGCGCTAAATATCTTATTTCCCTTTATTTTATTTAACCCTCGGCTCACTAAGAAAAAGTTACACTCAGCTTCTTAAGGCCACAGACTGGCAGATGTCAGTTAAGGGAGACCTTTTTCTCTATTTCTTCAATTATTTTTCCCCTTCATCCTCCTCCAAATAAATTCCTACTTCATCCCCCCCCCTCCCCCCCCCCCCCCCCCGGCCCCCCCCACGCAACTAACCCTCTTCCCCCCCCCCAATCCACAACTCGACCACCGCAAACCCCTCCCCATCCCCCCCCCCCCCCCCCCCCACCCCCCCTCCCCCCCCCCCACTCCCCACTCCCACCCCCCCATCCCACCCTCCCCAACCCCACCTCCACCACCCCACCACCCCCACCCGATCCGACCCACCCACCCTACCTGCACTGATTGATTACATACATTTCTTTTCCTTCCCTCCACCCACCCCCCCCCCCTACTCACCCCCCCCCCTCCTCTGAACCACCCATTTTCCCCCCCCCCCCTCCCCCGCCCCCCGGAGCCACCCCTCTCAACCCCAATTTCTCCTTTCTCCTCCCCCCAAAAAAAAATAAAATTCCTTTTCTTTCCTCCTCCCACCCCCCCCAAAAAAAAATAAATCCCCCCCCATTTTTCCCCCAATTCCCGGAATAACCCCCCCCCTCCCAAGAAAAAAAACTTTTCTTTGACCAAAGGAAAGGGGCTCCCTCCCCCACCACCAAAACGAAAAAAAAAAACAAAAAAAATTAAAAAATATATTCACAAAAAAAAAGAAGAAAGGAAGGGAAGGAAACCGTCTCTTTCATGGGGGGGGGGGGGGGGGGGGATCACAACAGAAAGAAGACACCACAAGGGGACCCCCGAGCTGAAGTTACTGAGTTCTGCTTTAATGGCCTGTAAATATAATCTAAAAATAACAAGTTGCATTTTCTTTCATGGCTGTCATCACTGACTTCTGGCCGAACCATCAATATAAAAAAATCAATGAGTTCCAAAATTTTAACCCTTTAAAGTTCCAGTTTGTACACACAATGTTCCCACTGCCTAAAACTGAAAAGTGGGTTAGAATAAGTAAAAACTAGCCTGTAGGTGGCAGGTTATTATTAGGTATACAGAGCAGATCTAAGCATAGATTATAGCAACCACAATTAAAAAGCTCAATGAGAAGTTGTTTCAAGATAAAATGTAAAAAAATGTGGTAAAAATTCCAGTTTGAACTGGAATGGCAGCATTACAGAGAGGGAACTAAATTCCCTGCAACAGACTGAGCTAAATAATTAGCATGTGATCTGACTGATCACAATGATGGAAAACAAACAAACACCAAAATGACAAATGTGAGACTCTTTCACGCTCAAATAACCTCACATGAAAGAAGAAAAAAAAAAATGTTTTACTTCATTGGATGTTCAGTATTTTTGAGTGTTTGAAGGACTCTGATTGGCTGAAATAACATTGAAGTCTCTGGTTTCATCACTAAGATAAAAAGCGGGGGGCTCCTTCTGAGTAAATGGTCTGATGTCATGGAAAACAGTTCAAACTACATCATTGAAGTGTAGAGCAAGTGTGTGAGGAGAAAAATGTTCTCCTAAACATTTATTCTGGAATAACATTTGATTCTAGAAAGGTCCTTTTCAATGCAAGTCAATGTGGCACGGATTGGCTCTAAGGAGGAAATGAGGAGGATTTTAGTTAGAGACCTTAGAGAAAGAGTTACACCCCCCATCTTCTAGAAGATCATGAGTCAGACCAGAAGACACACCTGCACCAAGTTTATGCTGTTTGCATTAGTAGAAGAAAGTAACATAAAAGGTTGTTCACGTTTATTTCGTTGTATAAACATACTTTACTCTGAGGTTACTCTGAAAACTAAATGGACCTGATTCTATTCCCATCATGCTGGAGGATTAGTGTTAAAGCTGGAGATAAGACAGATGACGTGCAGAAGAAAGTCTGGAAAAGTTTATGTTTTCTTGTTTTGTTACGGAAAACGAGGCAGAGCAGCTTAAAGAGACGGTAGAGGTGATTAGAACAGAGGCCAGCGAGCTCATTTAATCACAGGAGAAAGCGTACTTTCAGCTCTGAGCGCGTCCTGATCCATCTCTTTATGCTCGTTCTCTGTGAACGTGGACCTGACATGCAGTCATCCTCAAAATGATTCATGCCCCCCCCAATTAAAAAAGGCTAATTTCACAATAATAATCCAAATAACAAGAAACTAAATAAACTAATAATAAATAAATGTTTACATTATGTAAAGCTGCTTTTTGGTGAAAGGTGCTTTATAAATCAGGTTTAATTTGATTAATCTTCCCAAAGAGGAGCTTTAGAAAGTCCTTCAAGCCTGGAGAAATATTCCTGGAGGAAAGTCGGAATGCTTGTTTTTGTCTCGCCTCTGCAGCTATTTCCTGTTTTCCTAGAGAGATGAGAAGAAATGAGGGGAGGTCAGGACCTTTACACAATGCAGAGCAGAGGTCAGGGCTGATGGCTGGGCTGGAAACGTGGCTGGAAACAGCTGTGCGTTCATTCCCCCCCCCCAGACCAAAGATGACCGAGCCACGGAGGAAATGTGCTGATGAGGCGGCAGAAACGCGTCATCCAGAGCAGAACCGCGTCATCCAGAGCAGAACCGCGTCATCCAGGGTAGAACCGCATCATCCAGGGCAGAACCGCATCATCCAGGGTAGAACCGCAGAACCGCATCATCCAGGGTAGAACCGCATCATCCAGGGTAGAACCGCATCATCCAGGGTAGAACCGCAGAACCGTGTCATCCAGGGTAGAACCGCATCATCCAGGGTAGAACCGCATCATCCAGGGTAGAACCGCATCATCCAGGGTAGAACCGCATCATCCAGGGTAGAACCGCATCATCCAGGGTAGAACCGCAGAGAAGTCATCCAGGGAGAACCGCGTCATCCAGGGTAGAACCGCATCATCCAGGGTAGAACCGCATCATCCAGGGTAGAACCGCAGAACCGCATCATCCAGGGTAGAACCGCAGAACCGCGTCATCCAGAGCAGAACCGCGTCATCCAGAGCAGAACCGCGTCATCCAGGGCAGAACCGCGTCATCCAGGGCAGAACCGCGTCATCCAGGGCAGAACCGCGTCATCCAGGGCAGAACCGCGTCATCCAGAGCAGAACCGCGTCATCCAGGGCAGAACCGCGTCATCCAGAGCAGAACCGCGTCATCCAGAGCAGAACCGCGTCATCCAGGGTAGAACCGCGTCATCCAGGGTAGAACCGCGTCATCCAGGGCAGAACCGCGTCATCCAGGGCAGAACCGCGTCATCCAGGGTAGAACCGCGTCATCCAGAGCAGAACCGCGTCATCCAGAGCAGAACCGCGTCATCCAGAGCAGAACCGCGTCATCCAGGGTAGAACCGCGTCATCCAGGGCAGAACCGCGTCATCCAGGGCAGAACCGCATCATCCAGGCTAGAACCGCATCATCCAGGGCAGAACCGCGTCATCCAGGGCAGAACCGCAGAACCGCGTCATCCAGGGCAGAACCGCGTCATCCAGGGTAGAACCGCGTCATCCAGGGTAGAACCGCGTCATCCAGGGTAGAACCGCAGAACCGCGTCATCCAGGGCAGAACCGCGTCATCCAGGGTAGAACCGCATCATCCAGGGCAGAACCGCATCATCCAGGCTAGAACCGCATCATCCAGGGTAGAACCGCATCATCCAGGGCAGAACCGCGTCATCCAGGCTAGAACCGCGTCATCCAGGGCAGAACCGCGTCATCCAGGGCAGAACCGCGTCATCCAGAGCAGAACCGCGTCATCCAGGGTAGAACCGCATCATCCAGAGCAGAACCGCGTCATCCAGGGCAGAACCGCATCATCCAGAGCAGAACCGCGTCATCCAGGGTAGAACCGCGTCATCCAGGGCAGAACCGCGTCATCCAGGGCAGAACCGCGTCATCCAGGGCAGAACCGCGTCATCCAGGGCAGAACCCCATCATCCAGAGCAGAACCGCGTCATCCAGGGTAGAACCCCATCATCCAGAGCAGAACCGCGTCATCCAGGGCAGAACCCCGTCATCCAGAGCAGAACCCCATCATCCAGAGCAGAACCGCGTCATCCAGGGTAGAACCGCGTCATCCAGGGCAGAACCGCGTCATCCAGGGCAGAACCGCGTCATCCAGAGCAGAACCGCGTCATCCAGGGTAGAACCGCGTCATCCAGGGCAGAACCGCGTCATCCAGAGCAGAACCGCGTCATCCAGGGCAGAACCGCGTCATCCAGAGCAGAACCGCGTCATCCAGAGCAGAACCGCGTCATCCAGGGCAGAACCGCGTCATCCAGGGCAGAACCCCGTCATCCAGAGCAGAACCCCGTCATCCAGGGCAGAACCGCGTCATCCAGGGCAGAACCGCGTCATCCAGAGCAGAACCGCGTCATCCAGAGCAGAACCGCGTCATCCAGAGCAGAACCGCGTCATCCAGGGCAGAACCGCGTCATCCAGAGCAGAACCGCGTCATCCAGGGCAGAACCGCGTCATCCAGAGCAGAACCGCGTCATCCAGAGCAGAACCGCGTCATCCAGAGCAGAACCGCGTCATCCAGAGCAGAACCGCGTCATCCAGGGCAGAACCGCGTCATCCAGGGCAGAACCGCGTCATCCAGAGCAGAACCGCGTCATCCAGGATAGAACCGCGTCATCCAGGGCAGAACCGCGTCATCCAGGGCAGAACCGCGTCATCCAGGGCAGAACCGCGTCATCCAGGGCAGAACCGCGTCATCCAGGGCAGAACCGCGTCATCCAGGGCAGAACCGCGTCATCCAGGGCAGAACCGCGTCATCCAGAGCAGAACCGCGTCATCCAGGGCAGAACCGCGTCATCCAGAGCAGAACCGCGTCATCCAGGGCAGAACCGCGTCATCCAGGATAGAACCGCGTCATCCAGGGCAGAACCGCGTCATCCAGGGCAGAACCGCGTCATCCAGGGCAGAACCGCGTCATCCAGAGCAGAACCGCGTCATCCAGGGTAGAACCGCGTCATCCAGGGCAGAACCGCGTCATCCAGGGCAGAACCGCGTCATCCAGGGCAGAACCGCGTCATCCAGGGCAGAACCGCGTCATCCAGGGCAGAACCGCGTCATCCAGGGCAGAACCGCGTCATCCAGGGCAGAACCGCGTCATCCAGGGCAGAACCGCGTCATCCAGAGCAGAACCGCGTCATCCAGGGTAGAACCGCGTCATCCAGGGCAGAACCGCGTCATCCAGGGTAGAACCGCGTCATCCAGAGCAGAACCGCGTCATCCAGGGCAGAACCGCGTCATCCAGGGCAGAACCGCGTCATCCAGGGCAGAACCGCGTCATCCAGGGCAGAACCGCGTCATCCAGAGCAGAACCGCGTCATCCAGGGTAGAACCGCGTCATCCAGGGCAGAACCGCGTCATCCAGGGCAGAACCGCGTCATCCAGAGCAGAACCGCGTCATCCAGGGCAGAACCGCGTCATCCAGGGCAGAACCGCGTCATCCAGGGCAGAACCGCATCATCCAGAGCAGAACCGCGTCATCCAGGGCAGAACCGCGTCATCCAGGGTAGAACCGCGTCATCCAGGGCAGAACCGCGTCATCCAGAGCAGAACCGCGTCATCCAGAGCAGAACCGCGTCATCCAGGGCAGAACCGCGTCATCCAGAGCAGAACCGCGTCATCCAGGGCAGAACCGCGTCATCCAGAGCAGAACCGCGTCATCCAGGGCAGAACCGCGTCATCCAGGGCAGAACCGCGTCATCCAGAGTAGAACCGCGTCATCCAGGGCAGAACCGCGTCATCCAGAGCAGAACCGCGTCATCCAGAGCAGAACCGCGTCATCCAGGGCAGAACCGCGTCATCCAGAGCAGAACCGCGTCATCCAGGGCAGAACCGCGTCATCCAGAGCAGAACCGCGTCATCCAGGGCAGAACCGCGTCATCCAGGGCAGAACCGCGTCATCCAGAGCAGAACCGCGTCATCCAGGGCAGAACCGCGTCATCCAGGGCAGAACCGCGTCATCCAGGGCAGAACCGCGTCATCCAGGGCAGAACCGCGTCATCCAGGGCAGAACCGCGTCATCCAGAGCAGAACCGCGTCATCCAGGGCAGAACCGCGTCATCCAGAGCAGAACCGCGTCATCCAGGGCAGAACCGCGTCATCCAGGGCAGAACCGCGTCATCCAGAGCAGAACCGCGTCATCCAGGGCAGAACCGCGTCATCCAGGGCAGAACCGCGTCATCCAGAGCAGAACCGCGTCATCCAGGGCAGAACCGCGTCATCCAGAGCAGAACCGCGTCATCCAGGGCAGAACCGCGTCATCCAGGGCAGAACCGCGTCATCCAGAGCAGAACCGCGTCATCCAGGGCAGAACCGCGTCATCCAGAGCAGAACCGCGTCATCCAGGGCAGAACCGCGTCATCCAGAGCAGAACCGCGTCATCCAGAGCAGAACCGCGTCATCCAGGGCAGAACCGCGTCATCCAGAGCAGAACCGCGTCATCCAGGGCAGAACCGCGTCATCCAGGGTAGAACCGCGTCATCCAGAGCAGAACCGCGTCATCCAGGGTGGGAAGTGTTCAGGTCAGGCTAAAACAAACAGACTGTGCTACGGTTCCTGTTTAAAGTCTTTTTAAGACCAGAGTCCAGTCCAGAGTCCAGACCAGAGTCCAGACCAGAGTCCAGACCAGAGTCCAGACCAGAGTCCAGAGTCCAGTCCAGAGTCCAGTCCAGAGTCCAGACCAGAGTCCAGACCAGAGTCCAGAGTCCAGTCCAGAGTCCAGTCCAGAGTCCAGTCCAGAGTCCAGACCAGAGTCCAGAGTCCAGACCAGAGTCCAGACCAGAGTCCAGACCAGAGTCCAGTCCAGAGTCCAGTCCAGAGTCCAGACCAGAGTCCAGTCCAGAGTCCAGTCCAGAGTCCAGACCAGAGTCCAGAGTCCAGTCCAGAGTCCAGTCCAGAGTACAGACCAGAGTCCAGACCAGAGTCAACCAGAGTCCAGTCCAGAGTCCAGTCCAGAGTCCAGACCAGAGTCCAGACCAGAGTCCAGACCAGAGTCCAGACCAGAGTCCAGACCAGAGTCCAGTCCAGAGTCCAGTCCAGAGTCCAGACCAGAGTCCAGTCCAGTCCAGAGTCCAGTCCAGAGTCCAGACCAGAGTCCATTCTAGAGTCCAGACCAGAGTCCAGGCCAGAGTCCAGGCCAGAGTCCAGGCCAGAGTCCAGGCCAGAGTCCAGGCCAGAGTCCAGACCAGAGTCCAGTCCAGAGTCCAGACCAGAGTCCAGTCCAGACTCTAAGCTCACTGTCTGGAAGGCGAACACGGCTGGAATGTGTTCCGCGGCTTCTGTCTCGACTTCCGAACCGCGCGCTGTTGTTTCGGTCATTCTTCATGTAGACTACATCCCTCTTGCCTTCGTGTGCTTCAGCTTGCTGCTAAAACTCTTTTGGACATTGGTGCAGCATCGTCATGTGACCGCCTGGCTGCACCTGATTGGTGGTGGATCGTAGCTCGTAACGTGTGACGTGGCCAATCACAGCTGTGTTTGTTTCGTGAGACGTTCACGTTTGTCTCGAACAAAACAAAACTGTGATTTGTGCACGAAAAAGACCAAAACTAAAAATAACGAGCGTGATGTACGCCGTTGTAACGGAGTAGAAGTTACGCTTCTTTCTCATTAATGTACTTAAGTAAAAGTAAAAAGTAAATCGTAATAAAAATACTCTTGAAAGTAATTTATGTAAAAATATACTCAAGTAAATAAGAGTAAATGTAGCGCGTTAGTACCGCCTCTGAGTGCAGCTCAGAGCTCCAAATGCTCCATAAATCTGAACGATTTTGGACTGAATCTGACTGAAGACTTCGTTAAAACAGTGAGAGGTAATAAAGAATGTTGAATTGATCTCTGAGGATTTCTCTGACCTTACAGAAGAAAATAAAATATAAAACAATTCAAAACAAAACCTAAAAAACTTCATAAACGACAAAAATAAGTGATTAAAAAAATAAACCATCAAAAATGAAATAAATTACTATGAAAAGGTCGGATGATGAAAGAGAAGGGAAACGTCTCCTTTTCTTTTTGACTGATCTGTCCATTTCTGTCCGCTAATCCACATTAAATATGAACCAGTGCTTCATTTGGTGGCACGAATTTGCATAAATGATTCAAACCAGGAGCTGATTCATGAGATTTTATCTGCTGAGTGGTTGCCACCCGGCAGCCGGCCGGCTTCAGATGGGAGATTTTCTAATCTGGAGATTCTGTTTTCATCTGGTTTGTGCAGAATAAAGGAACATACGTGAAGGATCATATGAACTGGAAGAACTCCAGTATCACTGTGTGGTAAATAGTCTGGTACAGTCTGCATCCATCGTTCACCAGTACAATTTAATGATGACACGAATATCCAACCAGCCAATCACACGGCAGCGTCCACTCATGTAGACGTGGTGGAAGACCTCATCAGGATGAGGTGGAACATGAGATTCTCATCATGATGTGGTGGAACGGGAAATTCTCATCACGATGAGGTGGAATGGGAGATTCTCATCAGGATGAGGTGGAACGGGAGATTATCATCACAATGAGGTGGAACATGAGATTCTCATCATGATGAGGTGGAACATTATTATCACAATAAGGTGGAACATTATCATCATGATGAAGTGGAACATGAGATTCTCATCAAGATGAGGTGGAACATGAGATTCTCATCAGGATGAGGTGGAACATTATTATCACAATGAGGTGGAACATTATCATCATGATGAGGAGGAACAAGAGATTCTCATCAAGATGAGGTGGAACATGAGATTCTCATCAGGATGAGGTGGAACATTATTATCACAATGAGGTGGAACATGAGATTCTCATCATGATGAGGTGGAACGGGAGATTCTCATCAAGATGAGGTGGAACATGAGGATTCTCATCATGATGAGGTGGAACGGGAGATTCTCATCAAGATGAGGTGGAACATTATCATCATGATGAGGTGGAACATGAGATTCTCATAATGATGAGGTGGAACATTATCATCACAATGAGGTGGAATATTATTATCAGGATGAGGTGAAACATGAGATTCTCATCATGATGAGGTGGAACATGAGATTCTCATAATAATGAGGTGGAACATTCTCATCACGATGAGGTGAAACATGAGATTCTCATCATGATGAGGTGGAACATTCTCATCACGATGAAGTGGAACATGAGATTCTCATAATAATGAGGTGGAACATTCTCATCACGATGAGGTGGAACATGAGATTCTCATAATAATGAGGTGGAACATTCTCATCATGATGAGGTGGAACATGAGATTCTCATAATAATGAGGTGGAACATTCTCATCACGATGAGGTGGAACATTATCATCATGATGAGGTGGAACATTATCATCACGATGAGGTGGAACATTATTCTCATCATGATGAGGTGGAACATGAGATTCTCATCACAATGAGGTGGAACGGGAGATTCTCATCACGATGAGGTGGAACATGAGATTCTCATCAGGATGAGGTGGAACGGGAGATTCTCATCATGATGAGGTGGAACATGAGATTCTCATCACAATGAGGTGGAACGGGAGATTCTCATCATGATGAGGTGGAACATGAGATTCTCATCAGGATGAGGTGGAACATTATTATCACAATGAGGTGGAACATTATCATCATGATGAGGTGGAACAACAGATTCTCATCAAGATGAGGTGGAACATGAGATTCTCATCAGGATGAGGTGGAACATTATTATCACAATGAGGTGGAACATGAGATTCTCATCATGATGAGGTGGAACGGGAGATTCTCATCAAGATGAGGTGGAACATTATTATCACAATGAGGTGGAACATTATCATCATGATGAGGTGGAACGGGAGATTTTCATCACGATGAGGTGGAACATTCTCATCATGATGAGGTGGAACATGAGATTCTCATAATGATGAGGTGGAACATTATCATCACAATGAGGTGGAATATTATTATCAGGATGAGGTGAAACATGAGATTCTCATCATGATGAGGTTGAACATTCTCATCACGATGAGGTGGAACATGAGATTCTCATAATAATGAGGTGGAACATTCTCATCACGATGAGGTGAAACATGAGATTCTCATCATGATGAGGTGGAACATTCTCATCACGATGAGGTGGAACATGAGATTCTCATAATAATGAGGTGGAACATTCTCATCACGATGAGGTGGAACATGAGATTCTCATAATAATGAGGTGGAACATTCTCATCACGATGAGGTGGAACATGAGATTCTCATAATAATGAGGTGGAACATTCTCATCACGATGAGGTGGAACATTATCATCATGATGAGGTGGAACATTATCATCACGATGAGGTGGAACATTATCATCATGATGAGGTGGAACATGAGATTCTCATCACGATGAGGTGGAACGGGAAATTCTCATCACGATGAGGTGGAACGGGAGATTCTCATCACGATGAGGTGGAACGGGAGATTCTCATCATGATGAGGTGGAACAGGAGATTCTCATCACCATGAGGTGGAACGGGAGATTCTCATCGTGACGAGGTGGAACGGGAGATTCTCATCATGATGAGGTGGAACGAGAGATTCTCATCACGATGAGGTGGAACATTATCATCATGATCAGGTGGAACATGAGATTCTCATCATGATGAGGTGGAACGGGAGATTCTCATCACCATGAGGTGGAACAGGAGATTCTCATCATGATGAGGTGGAACATTATCATCACGATGAGGTGGAACGGGAAATTCTCATCACGATGAGGTGGAACGGGAGATTCTCATCACGATGAGGTGGAACGGGAAATTCTCATCACGATGAGGTGGAACGGGAGATTCTCATCACGATGAGGTGGAACGGGAGATTCTCATCACGATGAGGTGGAACAGGAAATTCTCATCACCATGAGGTGGAACATGAGATTCTCATCACCATGAGGTGGAACGGGAGATTCTCATCACCATGAGGTGGAACGGGAGATTCTCATCACGATGAGGTGGAACGGGAGATTCTCATCACCATGAGGTGGAACATGAGATTCTCATCACCATGAGGTGGAACATGAGATTCTCATCACCATGAGGTGGAACATGAGATTCTCATCACCATGAGGTGGAACGGTTGAGATTCTCATCACCATGAGGTGGAACGGGAGATTCTCATCACCATGAGGTGGAACATGAGATTCTCATCACCATGAGGTGGAACATGAGATTCTCATCACCATGAGGTGGAACATGAGATTCTCATCATGATGAGATGGAACGGGGAGATTCTCATCACGATAAGATGGAACATTATCATCATGATGAGGTGGAACATGAGATTCTCATCACGATAAGATGGAACATTATCATCACGATGAGGTGGAACATGAGATTCTCATCATGATGAGGTGGAACATTCTCATCTCGATGAGGTGGAACATTCTCATCTCGATGAGGTGGAATTTTCCGGTTATAGCAGGAGTGAAGGCCGTTCTGGAGGAAAACAGGTCCAACCCAGCGACACATCAAGCTTATCAGATCTGACCTCAGACTTGGATGTCAGCTGCTGGCGTGTTTGGAAGCCGACAGTAAAACCGAAGCCACAGGGTTTTGTTTTAGCCGAGTCTGCTGCTGTAACGGTTATAAATAGAAGCAAAGCAAACAGAGGAGTGGACAGATGAGACAGATCAGGCTGCTTCCTCATTGCTGCTGCCACCTTCAGGTCAGCGCTCCGACTTGTGGGGTCAGAGATCTTCAGCGCGCTGTTTGCCTCCGTTAAAACCACTCATCTGTTTTCTGTCCTTGAGTCTGAGCGTGTTTCACAGCAAGCTTTTGGGTTTTCTGCCAGTGAGCGCAGAAGGCAGCTTTCACAGCCAGAATGTGGGTGCATGTGCTCTCATGCGCACATTTACTCATGTGCAGCATTTGCTGATAAAGGAATGTTGTCAGTCAAACTGAAGAAACCAAACAGTGAATCATGAGTGTCTGACTCCTTTTCTTGGCAGACCTCTATTTGCCACAATGCGGTCCAAGTGGAAAGGCATGAACGGCTCTGAGGCTGTATGAGAACCTTTTCATCTGCAGAGTGCATGAGGTGTGCGGGGCGCTGAGCGTCTCCTCTGCTGCTGAACATGAGATTCTCATCACGATGAGGTGGAACAGACCCAGGTGGAACTCCCAGAGTGGAACGAGATTCTCATCAGGATGAGGTGTGCGGGGCGCTGAGCGTCTCTTCTGCTGCTGAAATGGAGGCTTTCATCGATGCAGGAGCATCAGCTCCAGGTGTGACGGCACATTCACCGGCAACACAATCAGGATAACAAGCGTCCTTCAGAGGCCCTGAAGAAGTCCAGAGAGCCGCGACGCTGCAAGGAAACAGGAGGGAAGAGAGAACCAAGAGGGGGGGGATGAAAGCACACCTCACCGATTAAAACAACCGTCACCATTCCTGCTGCAAAATCAGGCTTCCCACTCTGTTCTTCAGGTTGTTTTCCAGGACTTTTCCAGGACTTTTCCAGGACTTTTCCAGCTGCTGGTGAACGGTGAGCTCCACAGCTGGGCCTTCACCTCAGCCATCGGCACCGAACCTCCAGCAGCCAGACTCCCGTTCATCCCCAGCAGAGAACCGGCACCGAAACTCCAGCAGCCAGACTCCCGTTCATCCCCAGCAGAGAACCGAATATCGTTCAGGTTCCATCCATGATCCACAAACGGCTCTGCAACGCCACAATCTGCAAATAGAAACGAGTTCACCCAGAAAAACATATCTGAGGAACGTTTGAACAGACTTCACTGCGATCACATCGATAACCGCGATCGGTTTGGTCGCAATAACCGTGACATGAAATTTTCATACCGATACCTGCCTGATAGGCGTTAATAGAATAGAAGTTTTTTTTTAATGTTTCATACTTTTCCCTCTAAAACCATCTTTATAAGGCTGATTTCATTCTCATAACTTCCTCAGTCTGAGAAGCATCGGCCTGATTCTGAATGACTGACTCGTAGAACAGAAGCTGCCAACGGGCGAGCGATGGAGAACTGTGAGGAGAGAGAGGTGGACAGCTTTCCGTGGAAACGTCTCCTCACCTCATCGTGTCATCCAGCTGCTGCTGGAAGCGGCTTGTTAGCCATCATGCATGTCAGCGGCCGGAACGCCGGCGTTAATGTCGGAGTTTTCCAGCCGGGTCTGACCCTCCGGACAGCCACGGACCTGATACCGTCTCATCATGTGAGGGATGCCACTTTCCCTTCCTGCAGCTTGCAGAGCAGCAGGAGCATTTTGCAGTTTCCATGGTTCCCGGCGTGGCTCTGACTGTCCCCTTTGTCACATGAAACGCTCCCAGATGGGCAGAAATGATGTCATTAGCCGAGTAGCTTTTCCAGGATGACTGTCTGTGCTGATGCTGAGGCAGATCCCAGATTCCAGCCTCATGTTCGGGAACAGCTCTGCACCTGCAGGTACGGCTGCACAATTAATCCCATTATAATCACCATTACAATTTTGCCTTTTCATGATCACACAAACACTGATTGGAGAAAAACGATTGATCCTGAAGTGAACAGACTGATGGAGTTACAGGAAGCAAACTGCAGGGAGGATAAAACAGGAACGCATGTAGACTGAATATTCATTTTTATTAATATTTTTATCTGAAACAATATTCTTATTTCACTGCTTTACACATTTCTAATTTATTTTCGGTTTTATTTTTAAATTTATATTTGAATTTGAGTTTTGGTTCAATAAATACTTTTTTTTTTAATAAATCAATGAATAATCGCGAATATTAATCGTGATTTCAATATCAGTCAAAATAATCGTGATTATAATTTTTCCCATAATCATCCAGCCGTACCTGCAGGTACGTTTATTACAAATATTCTCTCAAAAGTACAATATTGGTCTTTATGAGGCCAGAAGTACCTATATACTATGAAAAAGGCTCCAAAGTAATATAAAGTACACATTTGTACCATTCCAACCCTAAGGGTACCTGCAGCATTGAAAAATGTGTGTAGCTTGTACAATAACTATAAGTAGCAGTACTTCTAAACAGTAGTATAATTATAGTTATTATATTATGATTTTCATAATAATCATAGTAATAATTATATGTATAATCATATATGTGTTTGGCCTAATATTTCTATAATAATTATTCATTTGTTATTAGCATCTTTGATTGTTGTCATAATCTCTATTTTATTGACGTTTATTCATCATCTTTAATTGGTTTAATTGTACTTTATTAACTCATACAGCTTGATAAGGTACAAAAATGGACCATGAAGGTACAGAAATGTCTTTCAGAAAGGAACCCCCCCCCCCCAGCAACAAGCTTTGGACCCTTTTAGGTACAAACTGGTACCTCTGTTTCTGAGTGTGTGCATCAGTTATGGACTCCTGCAGCCCCCCCACCTTCCACCGGTCGGCCTTCATCTCTTCACGGCAGGCTGAGGAAAGTAAAAGCTGGAAAACGTTGGGTTGTGCGAGACGTCCTGCCGAGGTGCACGTTATTGTCGAGCCTCGTAAAGTGAAAAATCAATATTGTTGAGTCTGAATTCATTTGCTGCGAGCTGCTGTTCATTTGGCTCTGCGGCAGCGTCTGCTGGCTTTGTCTGGCCTTGACCGGTTTTATGGAGCATTACTGCGCGTTCTGAATGACTTCTTTCAGGCTGGCTGCTTTCTCTGCGTTTAGAAACAGCCTTCAAATGGCTGCAGCTGAGAAAAGAATTTCAGCTACACGAACAAAGGCCAGAATCCAACTCGTATCCAGTCATGACTCAGAAACCGACGCAGTCGTCACACAAACGAGCTCCAACACGTTCATCAGTAACCTCAGCATCCCTGTTTCTTTAGTGCTGAAACAGCGGATCGCACGTTTTCTGTGATGTTGTCATGGTGACAGCTGCCGTCCTTTCTGTTTATCTGCAGGGTTCCCACAAGTCCTGGAAAACCTGGAAAATGATTGAACATTTTTCCAGGCATGGAAAACACATGGAAAATGCAAAAACAGTGAAATGTCCTGGAAAATGGATTTTCCTCCCTCTGCTTCCTCTCTGCTTCATAGTCTTCATCGTCGCTTTGTCGCCGCTTTGTCACTTCCTCTCCGCTTCATAGTCTTCGTCGTTGATTCGTCGTTGCTTCCTCTCCGCTTTGTCTCCGTTTCATAATCTTCATTGTTGCTTCACTGTCACTTCGTCGTTGCTTTATCGTCGCTTTATCGTTGCTTCGCCGGCGCTGCTTCGGCGCTGCTTTGTTACTTCCTTTCCTCTCCACTTCATAGTCTTCATCGTCGCATCGCCGTCGCTTCGTCTTCACTTCGTTGTCGCTTCGTCGTCCTTTCGTCGTCCCTTCATCATTGCTTCGGCGCTGCTTTACAGTCTTCATCGTCGCTTTGCCGTCGCTTCGTCTTTGCTTCATCATTGCTTCGTCTCTGCTTTACAGTCTTCATCGTTGCTTTGCCGTCGCATCGCCGTCGCTTCGTCTTTGCTTCATCATTGCTTCGTCTCTGCTTTACAGTCTTCATCGTTGCTTTGCCGTCGCTTCGTCTTTGATTCATCATTGCTTTGTCTCCGTTTCATAATCTTCATCGTCGCTTCGTCGCCGCTTTGTCGCCGCTTCGTCACTTCCTCTCCGTTTCATAATCTTCGTCTCCGCTCCGTTGCCGCTCCGAAAATGTAATAAAGTGTAAAAAGTTGTAAGTGAAGTTTTTAACAGTTCGTTCCATCAGCAGTATCAGCTCAGATATTTTAATGGTGTCTCAACTGTACTGAGGATTTTTATTTTATGGGTACAGTTTAGACAAAAACACACCTCTTGTTTTTTATTAATTGTGAAAATTGTACATTACTTCTGGATATTATTTCTTGATCATTTTTTGTAAACAAATAGAGGATGTATTTTGTTAAAAAAAACTTCTGTCCACACCCTTTTTGAAATCTGTCTCAGCTGTACTGAGTCTGTCCTGCATCGTTCTGTGGGTGTTGTTTCCCTTCAAGGGTTAAAGCGTATCATATCAATGATACTGTATTTACTACATATCAGGTCGATGCCACAACAGACGCCCCCCTGAACAAAAAGCAGGCCACCCCTGCTAAAAAATTAAAAATTTTCATTTAAATCAATTTTTATGTTCCATTAAAGCAGAACTCAGTAACTTTTTCACCTCCAGAAATGTTTTCCAGAATCCCTGTGGGGCTAAACAAAGTGTTTATGTAGTGATTCAATGCTGAGATATATTCGGGCGGGGGGGGGGGGGGGAGTACGAACTTAACCATTGTGACAGGACACCACTAGGGGGAGCACCCCCAGCTGAAGGTACTGAGGTTTGCTTTAACGCGGTGCAGCATGATTTGTTTATATTTGAATGTCAAAATCTTTATAAGCTAATAAAAATAAAATGAATAAAAGTTTTACACGAGAACTTCCATTTTCTGCCATTGCTGTTTTACCGTGGTCCCCCGCAGGTGTGTCACGCTTAATTAACTCCCCCTTTCTTATGTAAATGAATCCGGGAAGGCCCCACCCAGGTTCTAATGCCCCTTTCACATCAGCACCTACCTACCCCGCCCTGATTGGCCGACACCACCCCACCCCGTTCAGTTTGTTCACGTTACAGCTGAGATCTGGTTTCAGAGTGAGTGACGTCATAGTCAAGTTTGTGAAGCCATTTATTTGCCCCACACACCCCCCCCCCCCCACACCCCACACACCCCACCACACACACCCACACACACACACACACACACACACACACACACACACACACACACACACTGAAATGTTTATTACCAGCAAAACTTTCTTGGCGACTCTTGAAATAAGTAAAAAAAAAATTGGCTTGTAAAAACCCAAAAACGTTCTGCCAAACCGTTGTTGCCACTCAGCGACTTTGTCGCTATATTTAGAAACTTTTCAGACCTCTAGCGACTTATTTTCAAAAAGCGCCTAGCAACAAATCTAGCGACTTTTCCTGGTGATCATGGAGACAAAGTTTCTATGCCCCCCCCCCCCCCCGTTCATCAGGAGCTGCCTTCTGTCAGCCCCTCCCTCCCTGTCTCCCCGGCACTCACTGTCCCGCTGTCCCTTTGCAGACAGCCGCCCTCCTGAGCCAATAGTATGTCTCCACGCCTCCTCATCTACATATTTCCCATTCCTTTGGCACACTGGTCTTTTTTTTTTTTTTTTTTTTTCTACTTTCCTTCCACATCAAGCAAGCAGATGGAAATCTGATTGCTTTATTCTTTAACAGTTTCTTTATCAGCGAGCTTTATAACATAGGCTCCACTTATCTTTTTTTCATTTTATTTCTTTATTTAACTTTTCTATTCCCATTCCTCATCTCTGGCCTCAGGAGAAATGAAAGTTAACAGAGGTAATGATAGAGAGTGAAACAGAGAGAGAGGAGTAAGGAAGAGGAAGAGAGAGAGGAGAGAAAACATGAATCCACTTACACAGTTCACTGACATCTGTACCGCGATCCCAAACAACCAAGGTCTCTGTTGGAAAACAAAACAAGCAATCCCCATAGGAGGACCTGCAGGTGGCTTATATCCTCAATCAACAACACCGCAGAACTACGCAGAGAAGAGGTACAACCTAGTCAGCGCAATGGGAAGTAGAGAAGAGGTACAACCTAGCCAGCGCAATGGGAAGTAGAGAAGAGGTACAACCTAGTCATCGCAATGGGAAGTAGAGAAGAGGACAACCTAGCATCCAATGGGAAGCAGAGAAGAGGACAACCTAGTCATTCAATGGGAAGCAGTGTCACAGTGTCAACATCAAATAAAGGGTGCTCCGTGGTGAACAGCATGCAGCAGCCCGCCTCAAGGAGGAGGAAGCCCGCAAGGCTCGCACCCAGGCCCCCAGCAGCCACCCGAGGCCCAGATCCCAGCTACCCCCCCAAAGAGCGGACATGCACCCCCAAGGGCGGCAAAGGCGGCCCCAGCCGGAGCCCCCCAGTCTGGAGGCCCAGGCCCCAGCGGACCAAGACCAGCAGCGCCGACCCCACCGGGCGCCGGGCGTCCCCGAGCGGAGACAGCGCCGGGCCCAGGGCCCAAGCGCCCAGAGCGCCACCCCCCCCCCCGCCCGGGCGGCCCCCCCCGCCGACAATCAGCGACTTTTCCTGCAACAAATTCTATCCCCCCCCCCGTTCATCAGGAGCTGCCTTCTGTCAGCCCCTCCCTCCCTGTCTCCCGGCACTCACTGCCCCGCTGTCCCTTTGCAGACGGCCGCCCTCCTGAGCCAATAGTATGTCTGACCACGCCTCCTCATCTACATTATTTCCCATGATGCCTTGTGGGCACAACTGGGTCTTCTTTGCACCATGACTCAAACGTGTACGCCCCCCCTTCAGTACCCTTGTAAATAAGCATGACTGTATGTCAAAAATAAATATCTTGGATACATTGATATAAGTATGCACATGTGCGGGGGTGTGTTCATGGATTGGTGACATCATCTAGTGACTTCTGGCAGCTTTTAGATTAGCTAATAGCAACTGCTCTTCATGGGGAGTCGGCAATGCTGTCCCAAAGATATTTTCTTATACGCTTGTTTGAAATAAGTTGCATAAGTCTTAAAACAAGTTCCTTTATCTCACTGAAATGTTTCTCTTTAGGTGATTTTGATTGTGATGAGATATTTTGACTAGAAATGAGAAAACCATACTTGCTAAGATCTGAGTTTCTGCAGCGTGTTGTCAGCCGCGTGAACGCATCCTGATCTCTGAGCTTCAGGTTTCACTCTCAGATCAGTCTGGCTTCTTTCCGTTAAATAAAGTTTGGTTCAGTTCAGCAAGCGAACGTCCAATCAGCGTTGGCTTTGCGGTGGTGTGAGGTGTGACGCAACAGCAACAGTTCAGTCTGAACAACATGGCGGCTTCAGCGGATGGAGCTAGCATCAGCGTGGCTATCGCTCACGTTTTATCGGAATTACAGAGTATTTCTCCTCTGAAAGGAGAGCAAACGCTGCTCTGGAGGCTTTTCTCAGAGGAAAACATGTTTTTGATCGTGTTTTTGTCGTCTCTTTGTTGGTACGTCGCATGCTTCAATGATCTGATTGGTTGATTTGGCCCGTCTATCACCAACATAGGCCGTGATGGACAGATGCCTTATCCAATCAGATAACCAGTATTTTCCCAGAACTGCTCTAACGGATGATTCCCAGATGGACATGCGGAGAAAATCCATCTGGGGGAGTCAGGTTAGTGTATTGTTGTGTGTTTTATTGATGTGTTGGTGAAATTAATGAGGTTTGCTGCAGATAATGATTCATTTAGAGGCCCGTTATTCTGCCTCCTTCACTGCTGTTATATGGATCTACGCGGATCTACGTGGATCTACGCGGATCTAAGCAGATCTATATGGATCTACGCGGATCTACGCGGATCTACGCGGATCTACGCGGATCTACGCGGATCTACGCGGATCTATGCGGATCTACGCGGATCTATGCGGATCTACGCGGATCTACGCGGATCTACGCGGATCTATGCGGATCTACGCGGATCTATGCGGATCTACGCGGATCTACGCGGATCTACGCGGATCTACGCGGATCTACGCGGATCTATGCGGATCTACGCGGATCTACGCGGATCTACGCGGATCTATGCGGATCTACGCGGATCTATGCGGATCTATGCGGATCTACGCGGATCTACGCGGATCTACGCGGATCTATGCGGATCTACGCGGATCTACGCGGATCTACGCGGATCTATGCGGATCTACGCGGATCTACGCGGATCTATGCGGATCTACGCGGATCTACGCGGATCTATGCGGATCTACGCGGATCTACGCGGATCTATGCGGATCTACGCGGATCTACGCGGATCTATGCGGATCTACGCGGATCTACGCGGATCTACGCGGATCTATGCGGATCTACGCGGATCTATGCGGATCTACGCGGATCTATGCGGATCTACGCGGATCTATGCGGATCTACGCGGATCTACGACTCCTCTGAACATCGTCCAAAGGAGTCGGAGTGATGCAGAAATGCTGCTGGTGAGAAAATGCACGTGTAAATCCCAGAAATAAGAAAGAAAAGTTTTCCTTTCATAACCCTTGCCCCCCCCTAAAGGAAATCTCTGTGGGCGCCCCTGGATACCACATCTTGCATTATTGGCCTGTAAGGAAGCAGATCTTTATATTAATGTGAACTTGTATCCCAGATTTATCCGTAAGTAAAGAAGAGAAGCTGGAACGTTACGATCTTTTGTCTTTTGTCTCCAGCTGCGATTGTGATTCACGTCACACATTCTGCTGCTGCAGAGTCAACGAGCCCATCGGACACGTGAAGAAAGAGAAATGTTTGAATCCACTTCATTGTTCCTCCACTGACTTTCTGTCTCGTGCTGTTTCTAAAGCTCTCATGAGCTCCAACCCCCCCCCCACCCCCCTCCCAGCTCACGCAATCAATCATCCGCTGAGAAGGTAAAAAGCTCCTCCAGATAAACGACTTGTTCCACATCCAGCAGCTCCGAGTCCTCCAGCCGGACTGGAGCGGCCCTGGTTTCCATGGTGAGGGTTTGTGGGCTGGGGGGGCCGTGTGAGGACCATGTTTTAGCCTCTGCTGCTGCGCTGACACCTTCATCAGAGACGACGAGACCAAAGCAGACAGATGCACCATGTGGTTCTGTTCTGCCGCTCACATCCGAGCTGTCGTAAAAGCACCGAGGGGGGGCGGATTTGATTTGCAAATGCAAGAAAAAAAAGAGAAGAATGCACCTGCACATTTGCAAAGACAGACACAGGTGTGTTTGTTCCTCCAGGGAAGATTTGCAACTGAGTTTTCATAGAAATGCTTCCAGGGGGAAATGAAAGAAGCTGCCGCGTAAACGCGCTGCGTGTTTTTAGCAGCTGCTCTGCTTCCAGCAGCGAGGCTCCTTTAAAACTCAACCATGTGCTGTTTGCTTTAACTTTCCAGTCTGTGCTGAAGGTCGTTGGTCCTCCCGCCGACAGCAGCAGGTCTGAGAGGTTCCTGCATCGCTCTTCATGCGTGGACAGTGTCAGCATGTCGTCCTCTGTTTGCTGGGACGCTCGCGCAGCGTCATGTCCAAACACAGCTGCTTCCTCTGACCGCTCTGCCCCTCCCTCTGTCCGACCAGGAAGCCAGCACGGTGCCCCTGCCCCGGAGAGCCACGTCCAGTCACCTGCTCCAGGCCGAGCCAGCAGCACCCCCCGTCATGGCCTCCCCCCAGGATCCAGCCTTCTGTGAGTACTTCTTGCCTTTTTTATGGAATTTTATTGCCAAAAACAGAGTTTGAAAAGTTCTTTTTGATGCAACATCAGATGTGTTGTTGAGGAAGCAGCGATTGCATCACGGTTGCACCATTCTTCCCCCAAACAGGCCGAGCCAGCGCGGCGTTCATCCCATTTCTCTGGGAGATAAACGTGGCAGAGAGCAGCCTCTGAAAACCAGGTTCACTTCCAGATAAGACGGCCTCGCTGGCAGCTGCTTTAATGGGAAGCTGGAGGCTCGGCCCGATACCGCGCTGCCATTACCGCGATAGCGCCGCTTTGTTTCCACCCGCACTGATAAGCTGAGCACACAGGGACCGTCCTCCTCTTCTTCTCTGATCCCTGCAGGACCAGGAGGCAACGTGGCGGGGGGGGGCTTGGATCGATGCAGATACTGATAATATCGGAACCAATCCGGTATCCAGATCAATCGATACCATAGAGGATTATCACGGTTCACCTCGGTGACAAGTATCTACATGCCAAATATCAGCTTCTCTCGTCATTCAGATAATTATGGGATGGATGATAATTTGGTTGTTTGTGCATTAATGAGTTAAAAGAATAATTTCTTTGCATTAATCGCTTAATTTCACAACTTCACTAAAAAGTATCTCTACTGGTATCAATGATATCCAGTTTGGGAGAATCCCGTATGCCTCCCTCACTGCTCATTCATTTAGCTTTAGCATGTTAGCTTTGTTTACACAGTCAGTTCAAATATTCACAGCTCCGTCTTCCTTCTGTAAAAGCGAAACCATATTAACCCTTTGATGCACCAAAGTAAAGGCTGGTTTATAGTCTATATATGTTTAAGATTAAATAAATATATCATGATATATATATAGATATAGTATATATATACTGTATATATATATATTTATAAATATATATAGATATATATACTGATATGATGTTAATTGGAAGGAAGTTTAAAGCATCACAGTGGAACTTCTGCATTTTCTCAGTGACTTCCCCATCAATGGTTAAGCATCTTCATCCTACCTGCATTTTCCTTACTCATTATCCTCTCCCCTCTCTCCCTCTCCCTCTCTCCCTCTACTCCCTCTTTTCCTCCTCCCCCTCTCCCCCCCTTCATCCTCCCTCAATCATCTTCATCCTCCTCAATCATCTTCATCCTCCTCAATCATCTTCATCCTCCCTCAATCATCTTCATCCTCCTCAATCATCTTCATCCTCCTACCCTCTCCCCCCTCTCACCCTCTCCCCTCTCCCCTCTCATCCTCTTCCCCCCCCTCCCCCCCCCCCCTCTCTTCCTCCTCTTCTTCTCATCCTCTCTCTCCTCCTCCTCTCCCTCCCCTCTCTCTCCTCTTCTCTCATCTCTTCTCCCCCTCTCCCTCTCTTCTTCCCCACCCCCTCTCCTCCCTCTCTCATCCTCCCTCCTCCTCTCTCTCTCTCCTCCTCTCTTCTCTCTTCCTCCCTCCTCTCTCTCCCCCCCCCCTCCTCCCCCCCCCCCCCCCTCCTCCCCCCCCCCCCCCTCCTCCCCCTCCCCCCCCCCTCTTCTTCCTCCCCCCTCAATCTTCTTCCCTCCCTCCACCCCTCTCCCCCTCCCCCCCCCCTCCTCCCCCCCCCCCCCCCTCCTCCCCCCCCCCACCCCTCCTCCCCCTCCCCCCCCCCTCCTCCCCCCTCCCCCCTCATTTCATCCTCCCCCCCCCCCTCCTCTCCCCCCCCACCTCCTCTTCCCCCCCCCCCCCCTCCTCCTCCCCCCCCCCCATATTCTTCTCCTCCCTCCCTTTCTTCTCATCCTCTTCTCCTCCTTTCTTCTCATCCTCCTCATCCTCCCTGCTCATCTTCTTCTCCTCCCTCCTCATCATCCTTCTTCTTCCTCTTTTCTTCTTCATCCTCCTCATCCTCCCTCTCTTCTTCTTCTCCCCTCCCTCTTCTTCTCCCCCCTAAATCATCTTCTTCCTCCTTCCTACTACCTCCTCCTCTTCTTCCTCCCTCATCATCTTCTTCCTCCCCCCTCATCATCTTCTTCCTCCTTCCTACTACCTCCTCCTCTTCTTCCCTCCCTTTCTTCTTCATCCTCCTCTCCTCCCTTTCTTCTTCATCCTCTTCATCCTCTTTTCTTCTTCATCCTCCTCATCCTCCCTTTCTTCTTCATCCTCCTCTCCTCCCTTTCTTCTTCATCCTCCTCTCCTCCATCTCTTTTTCTTCTTCCTCCTTTCTTCTTCATCCTCCTCATCCTACCTCCTCTTCTTCTTCTTCCTCCCGTACCCCTCCTCTTCCCCCTCCCTATACTCCACTTCTTCCTCTTCCTCCCTATACTCCACCTTCTCCCTCATCCTCCCTTTCTTCTTCATCCTCCTTATATCCCCCCTTTATCTTCATCCTCCTCCTCCATCTCCTTCTTCTCCATCCTCCATCTCCTTCTTCTCCATCCTCCATCTCCTTCTTCTCCATCCTCCATCTCCTTCTTCTTCATCCTCTTTTCTTCATCCTCCTCTTCCTCCTCTTTTCTTCATCCTCCTCTTCCTCCTCCATCTCCTTCTTCTCCTCACCCTCCCTTCTTCATCCTCCTCACCCTCCCTTCTTCATCCTCCTCACCCCCTTACCTCCTCCTCCCCACCCTCCCTTCTTCATCCTCCCCACCCTCCCTTCTTCATCCTCCCCACCCTCCCTTCTTCATCCTCCTCACCCCACTTTTTCTACCCCATCTTCTTCACCCTCCCTTTTCTACCCCCTCTTCTTCACCCTCCCTTCTTCATCCTCTTCCTCCTCCCTCCTCCTTCTCCTTCCTCCTCCTTCCCTCTCCATCTTCATCCTTCTTTTTCCTCCTCATCCTCTACATCCTCCCTTTCCTCCCCATCCTCTTCCTCCTCCCTTTCCTCCCCATCCTCCTCCTCCTCCCTTTCCTCCCCATCCTCCTCCTCCTCCCTTTCCTCCCCATCCTCTTCCTCCTTCTTTTCCTCCTCATCCTCTTCATCCTCCCTCTTCCTCCCCATCCTCTTCCTCCTTCTTTTCCTCCTCATCCTCTTCATCCTTCCTCTTCCTTCCTCTTCTTCTTCATCCTCCCCTTTCCCCCTCACCACCTTCTCCCCCCCTTCCCTCCTCACCACCTTCTCCCCCCCTTTCCCCCTCATCACCTTCTCCCCTCTTTCCCACTTCTCTTCATCTTCATCCTTCCCCTTCCTCTCTTCATCTTCATCCTCCCCCTTCCTCTCTTCATCTTCATCTCCTTCCCCCCTCACCACCTCCTCCCCTCCTTCCCTCCTCACCACCTCCTCCCCCTCTCCTCCTCCTCCTCCTCCTTCACCCTTCCTCACCACCCCTCCTCCCCACCCTCCCCCCCCTCCTCCCCCCCCTCCCTCACCCCCCTCCTCCCCACCCTTCCTCACCCCCCTCCTCCCCACCCTCCTCACCCACCTCCTCCTCCTTCCTCCCTTCCTCCCCTCCTCCTCCTTCCTCCCCCCCCTCCTCCCCCCCCTCCCTCCCCCCCCTCCCTCCCCCCCCCTCCACATCTCTTCCTCCCCCACCCCTCCCCCCCCCCCCATCTCTCCCCTTACTCACATCTCTTCTCCCCTTACTCACCCTTCTGTCTTGTTTCCTCTTCTTCTCTCCTCCTCAGATGCCTTCTTGCGTTTCTTTGCTGAATCATCCACGATGACGGGTTGTTAATCTCTGTCTGCTAGTGTGACGTAATGCATGAAACCAAACTCAACTGCAACATCACGCAGCGTCCTGGAAGACAAAGTGGTCTCTCAGCCGGGGACGCTGCTGGACGGCTGCAGAGATGTCTTCTACCGTCCAAAGAGTCCAAACAAGTTTTTTTTATCAGACTGATGTCACTCTGCTGCAGAAATGCAGGATGCTGACTGTCTGTAATCTTCACCGAAGCCTGACTCAAAGATGACATGAGTCACATGTGGTGATTCATGAGTTATGCTTGTTTATCCAGAACTACAGTATGTTTGTCATGTTGTTTATTCAGGGAATGAATGACATCAAACATGACACCATGCAGCAGATGACTTTACTGACTTTAAATAACACCTGCATGACAACAGCAGCTGCTGGAAGTGAGTTATGAACATCATCTGTGAAATATGTCCAACTTTTTATTATCACACTGGAAAGATATGCCAAGCTGCAGTAGAGTGGAAGGTGCATGTGCTCGTTTGTATGAATGTTGTGTTCCCAGAGGATAGAGCCAAGTGGAGGCAGGTAGGGCTGGACAATTAACGAGGTTTACTCGGGTCTAGAATGGTTCCTTGTGATGACCTCATAAAAACAGCAGTTCTCAGAAGAAAAACGATTAATTCTGTAATACCTGACCTAGACTGCGTTGAGTTTTAGGAAGCAACTGCAGGGAGTATATTTCCTGATCAGGACTGCATGTAGGCTCGGGTATTCATTTTTATTGCTGATTAGTTCTTATTGCTTTTGTCTTTTCCCTGTTTTTTTTTTTTGTGTTTTTTTTTCCTATGTTTTTTTTTTTTGTGTTTTTTTTTTTCTTATATTATTTTTTTTGTGTTCTTTTTTTCTTTTTGTTTTTTTTTTTTGTTTTGTTTTTTTTTTTTCCTTTATTTTTTTTCTATCTTTTTCTCTATCTTTTATTTTAAATAATATCCTGATCTTACGCTTTGTTTCTAATTTATGATTCGGTTTTATTTTCTAAAATTTTTGGTTCGTTTATTTTTTCTTTGCCTTTGCTCTTTCTTTGGTTTTTTTCGTTTTATTTTCTGTTTTCTTTTTTTGGTCTTTCTTTGTTTTTTTTTGATTTTATTTTTTTTTTCTATCTTTGTCTTCTTTCCTTTATTGTTTTTTTTCTTATTTTGGTTTTTTTGTTTTTTTTTTGTCCTTTTTGCCTTTTTATTTTTTTTTTTGTTTATTAGCTTTATTATCTCTCTTTTTCCCCCATGCCCCTGATGCGGTTATATTTCCTGAATCTGAGCTTTGGTGGTTCAATAAACACTTTTTTAAAAACCAATGAACTAATCGTGTATATTTATTCTGATTTGGCAGTATTAGTCAAAATAATCGTGATTTTTTTTTTTTTTATAATTTTTTCCATAATCGGCCATGCCCTAGAGGCAGGTAAATTTCCTGAAAAAAACAAGGCTGTGTTGGCTCTAGCTTGGCCCTTATGTGGTTTACCTCCTAGATCTCAGCTGTGGGTCATCTTTGGCCTGAAGCGGTTTACTTTCGTGCCTGGGTTTTTTTCTCTTCTTGCTTCGTTAGCCCTCTTTTTCCCCTTGTTTTTTTTTTTCTGATCTCTGTTGTTTTCTCTCTCTTTTTCCCCCTTGTTTTTTTTTCTTGTTTTGGTTTTTTTGTTTTTTTTTTTCCCTAATCGGTTTTATTTCCTGATCTGGCTGTGTTGCTCTATCTTTGCCCCTGATCGTTTTTTTTCCTTTTTTGGTTTTTTTGTTTTTTTTTTTGCCCCCTCGTTTTTTTTTCTTGTTTTGGTTTTTTTGTTTCTTTTTTTGCCCCCTCGTTTTTTTCCTTTTTTGGTTTTTTTGCCTCTTTCTTTGCCCCCTTGTTTTAATTTCCTGATCTGGCTTGTTGCTCTATCTTTGCCCCTGATTTGGTATTATTTCTTTTTTGGTTTTTTTGCTCTTTTTTTGCCCCTTTGTTTTATTTCCTTTTTTGGTTTTTTTGCTCTTTCTTTGCCCCCTATTTTGTTTTTTTTCCTTCTCTGTTTTTTCTCTCTCTCTTTCCCCCCTTTTCCCCCCTCCTTTTTTTTCCCTTCTCTGTTTTTTCCTCTCTCTTTCTCCCCCCTCCCCCCTTTTGTTTTTTTTCCCTTTCCGGTTTTTTTGCCCTTCTTTCCCCTTCCCCCCCCCTTTTTTTTTTTTTTCTCTTCTCTGCTCTATTTTCTCTCTCTTTTTCCCCCTCTCCCCTTATGCGGTTTTATTTCCTGATCTGGGCTGTGTTGGCTCTATCTTTGGCCCCTGATGCGGTTTTATTTCCTGATCTGGGCTGTGTTGGTTCTATCTTTGGCCCCTGATGCGGTTTTATTTCCTGATCTGGGCTGTGTTGGCTCTATCTTTGGCCCCTGATGCGGTTTTATTTCCTGATCTGGGCTGTGTTGGTTCTATCTTTGGCCCCTGATCCGGTTTTATTTCTTGGTCTGGGCTGTGTTGGCTCCATCTTTGGCCCCCATCAGCCCCTGATCCGGTTTTATTTCTTGATCTGGGCTGTGTTGGCTCCATCTTTGGCCCCCATCAGCCCCTGATCCGGTTTTATTTCTTGATCTGGGCTGTGTTGGCTCTATCTTTGGCCCCTGATGCGGTTTTATTTCCTGATCTGGGCTGTGTTGGCTCTATCTTTGGCCCCTGATGCGGTTTTATTTCCTGATCTGGGCTGTGTTGGTTCTATCTTTGGCCCCTGATCTGGTTTTATTTCCTGATCTGGGCTGTGTTGGCTCTATCTTTGGCCCCCATCGGCCCCTGATTTGGTTTTATTTCCTGATCTGGGCTGTGTTGGCTCTATCTTTGGCCCCTGATGTGGTTTTATTTCCTGATCTGGGCTGTGTTGGCTCTATCTTTGGCCCCTGATGCGGTTTAATTTCCTGATCTGGGCTGTGTTGGCTCTATCTTTGGCCCCTGATGCGGTTTTATTTCCTGATCTGGGCTGCGTTGGCTCTATCTTTGGCCCCTGATGCGGTTTTATTTCCTGATCTGGGCTGTGTTGGTTCTATCTTTGGCCCCTGATGTGGTTTTATTTCCTGATCTGGGCTGTGTTGGCTCTATCTTTGGCCCCCATCGGCCCCTGATTTGGTTTTATTTCCTGATCTGGGCTGTGTTGGTTCTATCTTTGGCCCCTGATGCGGTTTAATTTCCTGATCTGGGCTGTGTTGGTTCTATCTTTGGCCCCTGATCTGGTTTTTATTTCCTGATCTGGGCTGTGTTGGCTCTATCTTTGGCCCCTGATGTGGTTTTATTTCCTGATCTGGGCTGTGTTGGTTCTATCTTTGGCCCCCGTCGGCCCCGACCAACCAAACTTCATCTCTGTGATCAGCGTTGTTATTTTCTCCTCTGTCCTTTTGCAGCTTCTTGTTTTGACAAAATGAGAACAGTAGAGCAGCCGGTGGATGTTGATGGTGACAATCTGGAGGATGTGTTGACAAGTCTGAACGGTTTCAACGCTCACGCTCGTATATTCAGGCGTGACACAAGCAGACCTTCGCATCTCCACCTGAGCTCCATCCGCCTCCCGTGTTGAGCTACACGTCGCTAAATCTCAGCGTTGTCTAAAATTAGAGCCCGTTGATGATCCCCGCGATGCTGCGGCTGAGCGACGGCTTTACTTTCGGCTGACGAGGCGGCGGTGACAACGCCACACCGGCAGGTTAAATGACTGACAGCAGGAGCGAAGTATGCACAGGAGTCGCTCCCTGCAAAGCCACAATGTTTAAATAAAGCCCCGCAGAGGAGTAACTGATGCCAAACTCACCTCCAGGTCTGCGGCTCGTCTCCTCGCTGACATGGAAACTCAGCAGCAGCTCTGGCTTTGTGGCAAACACGGTCGCAGATAAATAAGTTTATCTGCTCCGTTATTTCACTCTTACATGGATTAGATGCACGATATTTTCGTCCCCCTCATTGGAATCAACCGATATCGGCTTTAAAGGTGCAGTCTGTAACAAAATCAAAGGTCAATGGTGGAAAAATGTAATATATGATTCAAAACTGTGTTTCTACTGATGTGCAGCTGCTGCACCAGGAAAACGGTTATGATTATCAGAAATTGAAATAAAGATCACCTGAAAATTCTTCTTTTTTTTAATGTTCAGAAAAGTCAGAATTCTGAGTTTTTTCTCAGAATTTTATGTTTTTCTGCAGTGGCTGTAATCCTCTTCCGGACCATCGCCTCGCGCTGGGACGATATGCTTTTCTCCTTTTAGTCTTTAGGGTCTTTGGTTCGTTGGTTCGATTTAAATTGCGATTCTTCAATTTTGCTGATTTTTGGGATTTTTACTTATGTTTCTTAACACCATTCTTCTGTTTGAGGGTCCCCCCCCCCAGAAACACATATAACATCATGTTATTATAGAGTCAAAGAAAAATTTCGCCCTCTGCTGGAGAAAAACAGGAACTTTTAAACTCTCAGCTTATAAACATCAACTACAATGAAGCATTTAAATATGACAAAAAAATGGTTTTAGAGCAAAAATCCTTTTTTAAAGGTGCAGTGTGAATTAAAATCAAAGGTCAAGGGCAGAAAAACATAATATGTAATTCAAAACTGTGTTTCTATTGCTGTGCAGTCACTTCACGATTCGGCGGTTATATGTTTATTTTCTTACAATGAGTCATTTACATCTACTTGCTGTGGGTCCATATACACGGAGGCGGCCATATTGGCTTAGTAACAGTGTAATAGTGCTTGATATATGAAGACAGTGCAATCCCCATCTTCACCACCAGATGTCAGTAATTCTTACACACGATACCTTTAAAATTGAATATTGATGTCGGCTAGATATTGACTAATATAATTTGTAATAATCACATCATAATAATTTGTTTTTCTTTTTTTTTTATCCGCATCAGAGCACACAGCAAAATCCTCAGTGTAAAATTTGAATTGTTAAATCACATTAACTCTTTCAGAGTAATTCCAACACCAGTGAGAGTAAAATGCCCCCTGATGACCAGCAGTGCTGGTGATCATTTTCAGAGTTAAAACAAGTTTTTTCTTTTCAGTGTCAAAGAAAAATAACTCTCATCAGAGTTACTCAGGGAGGCTCCGCCCTTTTCAGTTTGAATATTTCCCATCATGCTTTGTGACTTCACTGTTCAGTCCTGCACTGAGTGAAGTGTATATGTGCTCAGCTTCTGTTTCCTTGGTGTGATATCGGATTTCTAATTGAAGATGTTGGAGATGATACGCGATGCACTTCTTCACAATCACGACGTGCCAAAAATGTAATAAAGGACATGAATCCTGATGAAACCTGGAATGGACGCAAGTCAACATTAACTGAAATATGAAATGAATGAAAAATACTTTATGTGTACCAGAAGGGAAAATCAACTATTTTATTTTGTAATTTATTATATGTTTTGTTTTCTATATGAGTGGTTTATTGAATTATATAAATTCAAATTTTTGATTTTGTGAAAATGTTAAGGAATTTCATGTGTCAAACACTTGTGTAATGACATATTAAATCAACACTATAGAGTGTTATTTTATCTCAAAGAGTAAAAGCTTGTTAACAATGTCAGTGTTGATCAAGTTTAACTCTATAATGAAAATCAACTCGTATCAGTGTTAAATTAATACTAAACATTCAACACTAGGTCCAGTGTAACTTTAACACTGTACAGGGCCGGACCATATGAAACCTGGCTTAGTGTTAAAATTGACTCCAACACTGCTGGTTTTACTTTGCATCATGATCAACAACGACTGGATCTGCAACAATGTTGCATCATCTCCAGCTTTAATCTGTATCAGTTATCAGACAAATGAGCTGGAAAATATCGGCATATCGGATATCGGCCTAAAATCCAATATCATGCATCCCTGATGTATTTATTTCCTTATAATGATTTGAATAAACCAGATAATGGCTGTTTCAGGGTAAATGGTTTGAAATGCTGCAGCTGGAAGAAGATTTGCCAAAATCTGAGTTTTGTTTCGAATAATCCCCTGGATTAGCCTGCCAGATGATGTCTTCATAACATTTTCCATATTAGATTTGATCATCTAAGCTGCTATGTGGGGTTAAAAAAAGCTCATTTTACAAATGTCAGACGTTTGAGATGTGAGCGTTGTGATGTGATGATGAGGACGATGAACACGGGGTGGGTGAAACGATGTAATCTGTAACCTGCAGGACCAGAACGAGTCTCACCGGAGCGCCAACGATGGGGTCCAGAGCGTATGAAGCTGAGACAGTGTTGGAGCTGGGAGGAAAGCATCTGTTGTCATGGTTACAATAAGCCTGCGCTTTTCAGCATCCGTGTGAGAATCCCACGTCACCATAAAATGACATTTTTTCTTGTGTTTGTCCCTCAGGGGCAGCTGTAGTAAGAAAGGTGACCCCCGTGTGGGACGCATGATCATTTCAGGGGGGCGTTAGAACAAAACTGTGGCTCACAAACGTAAGAAGCAGAGCTGCTGCAGCGTTTTCTGATGCCAGACCTGGTGGCGTGTCTGGAGACGGTGGCGGGGCTTCATTAGGGATTCCAGCGTGTTTGCTTTCCACTCCAGGAACAGGAAATCCATGTGCAATTTCAGCGGGATTATCAGCACAGAGCAGCTTCTCCTCAGACCTGATAACCACACTTACTCCAGCCAATGCGCCGCCACCAGAAGCTCAGGGGGGGACGGCGGGAGGTGGGGGAAGCCACAATCAGGTTATCATACAGAGAAAATAGACTTGCGAAGGGAAGTGTGCACATCGGATCAGAAGAATTTGATCCTTCGGAAAGAAAGATGGAAAAAAGGGAAGATAGAACAGCTCTGCTGCAAAGTGGAGTTAAAATGGCCAAAGGGCGGATGGATGTATGTTTGTGATTGGCAGAACTGGTAAGCCCCGCCCCTTTCATGATCTCCGCTTCTTCCGACCCGCCATGTTTAAAAAGTCCCACAGCTGTTACAACTGTTTACCGAGATCGTAATAAGAGCTATTCCAACAGGAGCGTACCAATTCGTGATTAAATCCATCAGAATGGAACACGTCCCCAATCCAGAACTATTCTTAAACGTCCAAAAGTGATTATTTATACTGATTTAATGACCAAACAGCTGCAAAGTACAGCAGTAGAACCTGCGGCTGCTGCCCGGTCTGTCCACTAATGTTTTAACTAATTTGTATCAGATCATCTGGGCCACTCCAAAGTCTTCATGTTGTTGTTCTTAAGCCATTCAGAGGTGGACTTGCTGGTGTGTTCTGGATCATTGTTCTGCTGCAGAACCCAAGTGCGCTTCAGCTTGAGGTCACCAACAGATGGCCGGACGTTCTCCTTCAGGATTTTTTGGTAGAAGCAGAATTCATGGTTCCATTTACCACAGCAAGTCTTCCAGGTCCTGAAGCAGCAAAACAGCCCCAGACCATCACACTACCACCACCATGTTTTACTGTTGCTATGATGTTCCTTTTCTGAAATGCCGTGTTACTTTTACGCCAGATGTAATGGGACCTCCACCTTCCAGAAAGTTCCACTTTTGTCTCGTCAGTCCACAGAGTATTTTCCCAAAAGTCTTGGGGATCATCAAGATGCTTTCTGGCTAAACTGAGACGAGCCTTTATGTTCTTTTTGCTCAGCAGTGGTTTTGGTCTTGGAACTCTGCCATGCAGCCATTTTTGCCCCCCAGTCTCTTTCTGATGGGGGAGTCATGAACACTGACCTTCATTGAGGCAAGTGAGGCCTGCAGTTCTTGGATGTTGTTCTGGGGTCTTTTGTGACCTCTTGGATGAGTCGTCGCTGTGCTCTTGGGGTCATTTTGGTCGGCCGGCCCCTCCTGGGAAGGTTCACCACTGTTCCATGTTTTCACCATTTGTGGATAATGGTTCTCACTGTGGTTCTCTGGAGTCCCAAAGCTTTAGAAATGGCTTTGGAACCTTTTCCAGACTGATAGATCTCAATGACTTTGTTTCTCATGTGTTCCTGAATTTCTTTGGATGGCAGCTTAAAAGAAAAGAAATCAGGACAAACACTTTGTCACACACCTGTAGAGGAACTCTGAAAGGTTCCTGCCGTGTGAAAGTGCCTCCTGAGGTCCAGCTGCCCCGGTGACGGAGAGAGAAGCCGAGATAACGAATGAAATGTGGGGAAATGATGGTGCTGGCCTGTCAGGACTTTCCCTGTAACCGTTATTAAACCTGCTTCAACTCATAACGACTGCTTCAGGTCCCGTCGGCTTTCTCAGTACTGGTCACAGAGATGTACGTGTGTGTACTCAGACATGAAATACCACGATATTCATCCCGCGAACAGGAACTGGCTGCAAATGCCAAAAGTATCGCTGCTCTCTGCAGTGTCAATGAAACACGCCGTGTGTGTGTTTTACTCGCCATGCTGAGGACATCTGTGTCCATGAGACGGCTGTGACATAAGGTCCGGGGAATGCAGGGTACCTCTATACTCGGAGCTATAAAAAGCCTCCCTGAAGTCCCCCCCCCGGTCCTTTTTTTCAGGAAGGGGCCTTCTAAAATAAAATCAGCTGTCACTGGCTGCGGGGCCCCACTTAGCTGCCGATCCCTGCTGGAGCTGGTCTCCAGGCCTCGCTGTGGCTCCAGGACCGGCTTTCTCTGCTGGGTGACCAACCCGGGCGGGTTTTCCCGAGCGCCCCCCCCTCCCGCTGGATTGTATTGTTGTTTGGGTGAAGCAGGACCAGCCGGTACGTATGCGTGATGTGGAAACTGTGCTGATCAGGAATCGGTTCGGTGCGACGTGCCGTAAAATCAGAGATGAACGTTCCCGTTGCCCCGCAGCGGCAGGCTCAGCCTGGCAGAGGGAGGGGGCCAATCCTCTCCCCCCGTACAAGTAATTTTGATAGATTTGACAGCTTAATTATTGTGCCTGCTTTACTTTGTCGGTGGGGAGGAAATCGCCTCCTCGGCTGACATTTCAATTAGTGTTGCTGGTTTCGGCTCCTCTGCCGGCTGCAGCTTCGCTCTGTGAGAACTGAACAGAAAATTGGGGGGCTGCGGGCTCCTGCTGGGAGGGGAGGGTGACGCATCTGTGATGGGGGGGCGGCCTCGGCCCGACTCTGAAATGAATCCTGTCCTTGTCTTTGCCTGGAGGACCGGCGTCCTGCACGCTGTGGTGTCCCTGCAGCTGATCAGCTGTTCGTCTGAGTCAGGTGTGTTGCAGCAGGGAAACCATGAAAACATGCAGGACACCGGCCCCCCAGGACAGAGAATGGCTGAGAGGAGGACGATGAAGATAAGCAAGATTCAGATGTTTCATTTACAACTAATAATACTTTTTATTAGTCACCACAGGGAAATTAAAGATATTTAGGTAATGAAAATGAATAAATAAACAAACAAATGAATAAATAAATAAATTTTCCATCGATGAATAAATATGAAAATAATGATTAATATATTTCATGATAATGTCATACAAAAATGATCAATAGTACTAAATAATGCATAAATGTGTTCTTTCTTTTAAAAATATGTAGATAAATAATTTAATAAGTGAAGACGTAAAATTCAACAGACAGATAAACAAATAAACAATGATAAATATAATATATTCAGTGATGATATCATACCAACATTATTAATAGTACTAATAAATAAATCTGTTCTTTTTAAAAGATACGGTCCGTAAATAATTATGGTAAATAAAATATATTCAATGATGATCTAACACAAAAATGATTAATAATACTAATTAAGCATAAATGTGTTAAATAAATAATTTCAAAATAAAGACTTAAAATTCAACACATAAATAAATAAATAAATAATAGATAAATAAATGATTTATAGCTATAATACATTCAATGATGATGATGTAATACAAAAATTATTAATAGTACTAATAATGCATTAATGTGTTCTTTCTAACAAAAAATATGTAAATATATTCATAAGTAAAGACGTGATCATTAAATGAAGATAAATAAATAAAAAATGGATTGTAATCAAAGGAGTTTCAAAGGATTGTATGAATAAATCGTGATATTTATTATTATTATTATTATTATTATTATTATCATTACTAATAATCCTGAAAGTAAAGGAAATGATTTAAAATGTGTTTTCCATAATAACTAATTATTAAAAAGATGAATAATTGTGTAAAAATGTCTGTAAATCAAAAAAAAGATGTTTGATATCAATGAAATCATTCAGATAAAAGTTTTCTCTTTGGAAGAAGAAATTTGTGAATAATAATAAAACAATAATTATTCATAAATAACAATAAAGAGTAAATTATGAGGAAGTTTGTGACTGTAAACAAACAGATTCATTCCTGCAGCTCATAACAACAATAAGACGCTGATTAAACATCCGCTGCTTCCTCATCTCATTAGCAGCTCAGAGAGGAAAAAGAAAAGACCTTCAAATCTCAGCCCCCCCCCCCCCCCCCCCCCCCCCCCCCCCCCCCGTGTTACGGGGGAACATGACGCTGCAGCCGTTTTATAAAAAGCTTTGGGTTTATTTTCTCCTCCAGTCAGCCTCCTGCTTACCTCACCTCTGCGCTATGGCAGCGTTGCATATGACCTGGGGGGGGGGGCAGATGTCCAGGGAGCTGTTGTTGTCCCGCTCAGGCATGAAAAGCCTTGTGCCCCCCCCCATGACAGCTCCACGCCGTGACGTTAACGTTCATCCCGGGTGATAAAGGAGGGAATGATCCTTGTGTTTCTGTCATCGGGCTGGTACTGAGACCGGCCCGACCTCGGGGGGTCCGGTTTCTGACCCATATTTATAGGCTGGAGCGGATGCTGACCCCCCCACCGCCGCCCCCACCCCCCGTCAGCGGGCTGCTGCTAACATGCCGTACGTAGCAGAAAGCTAAACGTGTGTACGCTAATGTTTCATCTTCATCCTCCCGAGCAGACTTTGTGATGAGATCACGTAGGCCGGACTCCAACGAAGAACCCGGACCAGGACAGAGAACCGCGAGTTACCATGGCAACAATGCCACGAAAACACCAGAAGGTGTTCCGCCAGGAGCAGAACCGGTGCAGGTGTTCTCATGAAAGGCCTTGATCCTAACGGCTTTCAGCATCCGCACACCAGGACGTTCTAGACGTCCCAAATGTTCCACATCTTCATTCACCTGGTCACGTAGAAGCTGGTCTAAAACTGCAGACGGTTCCAGGTACCGGGAACCAAAGCCGCAGATGGTTCCAGGTACCAGGAACCGAGACTGCAGATAGTTCCAAGTACCAGGAACCGAAGCTGCAGACGGTTCCAGGTACCGGGAACCGAAGCTGCAGATGGTTCCAGGTACCAGGAACCAAAGCTGCAGATAGTTCCAGTAACCAGGAACCAAAGCTGCAGATAGTTCCAGGTACCAGGAACCAAAGCAGCAGATGGTTCCAGCTACCAGGAACCAAAGCTGCAGATAGTTCCAGTAACCAGGAACCAAAGCTGCAGATAGTTCCAGGTACCAGGAACCAAAGCAGCAGATGGTTCCAGCTACCAGGAACCAAAGCTGCAGATAGTTCCAGCTACCAGGAACCAAAGCTGCAGATAGTTCCAGCTACCAGGAACCAAAGCTGCAGATAGTTCCAGGTACCAGGAACAAAAGCAGCAGATGGTTCCAGGTACCAGAAACCGAGGCAACTGATGGTTCCAGGTATAAGGAACTGAAGCAGCAGATAGTTCCAGGTACAACGCACCAAAGCAGCAGATGGTTCCAGGTACCAGGAACCAAAGCTGCAGATAGTACCAGGTACCACCCACCAAAGCAGCAGATGGTTCCAGCTACCAGGAACCAAAGCTGCAGATAGTTCCATGTAACCAGGAACCAAAGCTGCAGATAGTTCCAGCTACCAGGAACCAAAGCTGCAGATAGTTCCAGGTACCAGGAACCAAAGCTGCAGATAGTTCCAGGTACCAGGAACCAAAGCTGCAGATAGTTCCAGGTACCAGGAACCGAAGCTGCAGATAGTTCCAGGTACCTGGAACCAAAGCTGCAGATGGTTCCAGGTACCTGGAACCAAAGCTGCAGATAGTTCCAGGTACCAGGAACCAAAGCTGCAGATAGTTCCAGGTACCAGGAACTGAGACTGCAGATAGTTCCAGGTACCAGGAACCAAAGCAGCAGATAGTTCCAGGTACCAGGAACCAAAGCTGCAGATAGTTCCAGGTACCAGAAACCGAAGCTTCAGATAGTTCCAGCTACCAGGAACCAAAGCTGCAGATGGTTCCAGGTACCACGAACCAAAGCTGCAGATAGTTCCAGGTACCAGGAACCAAAGCTGCAGATAGTTCCATGTACCAGGAACCAAAAGCTGCAGACAGTTCCAGGTACCAGGAACCAAAGCTGCAGATAGTTCCAGGTACCAGGAACCAAAGCTGCAGATAGTTCCAGGTACCAGGAACCAAAGCAGCAGATGGTTCCAGGTACCAGGAACAAAAGCTGCAGATAGTTCCAGGTACCAGGAACCAAAGCTGCAGATAGTTCCAGTTACCAGGAACCAAAGCTGCAGACAGTTCCAGGTACCAGGAACAAAAGCTGCAGACAGTTCCAGGTACCAGGAACCAAAGCTGCAGATAGTTCCAGGTACCAGGAACCAAAGCTGCAGATGGTTCCAGGTACCAGGAACCAAAGCTGCAGATGGTTCCAGGTACCAGGAACCAAAGCTGCAGATGGTTCCAGGTACCAGGAACCAAAGCTGCAGATGGTTCCAGCTACCAGGAACCAAAGCTGCAGATAGTTCCAGGTACCAGGAACCAAAGCTCCAGATAGTTCCAGGTACCAGGAACCGAAGTATTAGATGGTTCCAGGTACCAGGAACCCAAGCTGCAGATAGTTCCAGGTACCAGGAACCATAGCTGCAGATAGTTCCAGGCATCAGGAACTGAAGCTGCAGATAGTTCCAGGTACCAGGAACCGAAGCCGCAGATGGTTTCAGGTACCAGGAACCAAAGCTGCAGATAGTTTCAGGTACCAGGAACCAAAGCTGCAGATAGTTCCAGTTACCAGGAACCAAAGCTGCAGAAGGTTTCAGGTACCAGGAACCATAGCAGCAGATAGTTCCAGGTACCAGGAACCATAGCAGCAGATAGTTCCAGGTACCAGGAACCAAAGCAGCAGATAGTTCCAGGTACCAGGAACCATAGCAGCAGATAGTTCCAGGTACCAGGAACCATAGCAGCAGATAGTTCCAGGTACCAGGAACCAAAGCAGCAGATAGTTCCAGTTACCAGGAACCAAAGCTGCAGATAGTTCCAGGTACCAGGAACCGAGACCGCAGATAGTTCCAGCTACCAGGAACCAAAGCTGCAGATAGTTCCAGCTACCAGGAACCAAAGCTGCAGATAGTTCCAGCTACCAGGAACCGAGACCGCAGATAGTTCCAGCTACCAGGAACTAAAGCTGCAGATAGTTCCAGCTACCAGGAACCAAAGCTGCAGATAGTTCCAGCTACCAGGAACCAAAGCTGCAGATGGTTCCAGCTACCAGGAACCCAAGCTGAAGATAGTTCCAGCTACCAGGAACCGAAGCGGTAGATAGTTCCAGGTACCAGGAACCAGAGCTGCAGATAGTTCCAGGTATCAGGAACCGAAGCTGCAGATAGTTCCAGGTATCAGGAACCAAAGCTGCAGATGGTTTCAGGTACCAGGAACCAGAGCTGCAGATAGTTCCAGCTACCAGGAACCAAAGCGGCAGATAGTTCCAGGTATCAGGAACCGAAGCTGCAGATAGTTCCAGGTACCAGGAACCAGAGCTGCAGATAGTTCCAGCTACCAGGAACCAAAGCTGCAGATAGTTCCAGCTACCAGGAACCGAAGCGGTAGATAGTTCCAGGTACCAGGAACCAGAGCTGCAGATAGTTCCAGGTATCAGGAACCGAAGCTGCAGATAGTTCCAGGTATCAGGAACCAAAGCTGCAGATGGTTTCAGGTACCAGGAATCAAAGCAGCAGATAGTTCCAGGTACCAGGAACCGAAGCTGCAGATAGTTTCAGGTATCAGGAACCGAAGCAGCAGATAGTTCCAGGTACCAGGAACCGAAGCTGCAGATAGTTTCAGGTACCAGGAACCAAAGCTGCAGATGGTTCCAGGTATCAGGAACCGAAGCTGCAGATAGTTCCAGCTACCAGGAACCAAAGCGGCAGATAGTTCCAGGTACCAGGAACCAAAGCTGCAGATAGTTCCAGGTACCAGGAACCAAAGCTGCAGATAGTTCCAGCTACCAGGAACCAAAGCTGCAGATAGTTCCAGCTACCAGGAACCGAAGCGGTAGATAGTTCCAGGTACCAGGAACCAGAGCTGCAGATAGTTCCAGGTATCAGGAACCAAAGCTGCAGATAGTTCCAGGTATCAGGAACCAAAGCTGCAGATGGTTTCAGGTACCAGGAATCAAAGCAGCAGATAGTTCCAGGTACCAGGAACCGAAGCTGCAGATAGTTTCAGGTATCAGGAACCGAAGCAGCAGATAGTTCCAGGTACCAGGAACCAAAGCTGCAGATAGTTTCAGGTACCAGGAACCAAAGCTGCAGATGGTTCCAGCTACCAGGAACCAAAGCTGCAGATAGTTCCAGCTACCAGGAACCAAAGCTGCAGATAGTTCCAGCTACCAGGAACCAAAGCTGCAGATGGTTCCAGCTACCAGGAACCAAAAGCTGCAGATGGTTCCAGATACCAGGAACCAGGATATTATTGTTTTGTTATGAAATCTCATGAGTTTTACTGAAATTCTGTGAGATTTTGTAACAGCACGATGAAATCTCACGAGATTTCTTTAGTAAAACAGATCGATATCGCGTTTTTAAATATGAATCTGGTATTTTCGTATGAAAATATCGCAAAAGCTCAGCATATCGATATTTTTTTCCCACCCCCATCATCTGAACTGTCTGGAAGACGATCCTTCCCAAGACTTTTACACAGAAATCATAAAACCAGCATCTATCTGTAATGACGTGGATCTAACAAACATGCTTCATCAGTTCCGTCTCTGCAGCGACACCTTCATGATAAACATGTTTCCGTACTAAAAACAGCTGTTTGATATGAAATGACACTTATTAGATGAATAAGGGTAAAAATCCCGGTAAATATCGTATATCGTCTTCTAAAACAAATAAATGGTGGTATGATATTTGGTCCGTATCGCGCAGCCCTGCTCCAGAGTCCTGCTCAGCATGAGGATGAGTAGAAGATGAAGGACCATCACTCAACTGTGACACGCGTCTGATGACGTCACATAAAATGATGTTTGACTCCTGAGGCTGCAGAGCGACACGCGTGATCCCGCCTGCGTCCAGGGTCAGACCCTCATGTCCGCATTTGGTTGCCATGGAAACGTGGAAACCAGTTTTTAGCTGTGAAACCTGCCTCAGATCTAACTTTCTGTGAGAGAAGCGAGCAGCAGTAGGAGGTCATGGAGGGGAATGTTTTCTGTTGTGGGCGCCGCAGCAACATGGCGGGGGCCGAAAGGTCCGGCGTGGGCGCGCGTGGAGCCTGAACGCAGCCTTCTTGCTGCCTAATGAGGCTTTGTAGTGCAGAAAATCAATGTTTGTCTGTAATTGTCTCTCTGCTGGGATGAAACATGGCGTCCTTCCTCACGAGCCCGCTCCAGCTTTCAGAGGGGGGGTCTGGTTTAACCTGAGCTCTGTGTGCAGCTGCAGGCAGCGCGAGGACACCCAGCTCCGGACGGGCCGAGGACAAGGACCCGCGCGCCCCGGACCAGGAGGCGGAGCCGGTGTCGGTGAGGGAGAGGATGGCCATGTACCAGGCCGCCGCGTCCAGCAAGGACAGCAGCGCGTGCTGCTCCGCTGCGGTAAGACGATCCGCCCACGTGCAGGGGGGGCAGCCTGTCGCCATGAGGAGGGAGGGGGGGCACGGGACGGTCGGCAGGGTCAAAAGGCATTTCTAGAAGTCACCAGGAGCTGCTGGTCCTTCTAGTTCAGCCAGTGGCGGGGCCAGAAACTTTCACTGGGGGGCCATAAGTAGACCCCTCAGAGCGCTTGTTTTATATATATATATATTTATATATAATGTATCCATTAAATTATATTTAATCATTAGTCTTTCTGGGATTATTCCCCTTTGGAACAGACAGAAAATGTTCAGTCGTCCCAAAATCACATTTTCCAATTCAAGAAGGAAAAAAAATCAACTGTCATTCAAATAAGCTGAAATTAACAAACATAACAAAGACGCTGATTCTGTGGTTCAAGAGAAATATTAAAAACAAACACACAGAAAATCAAACAGGTAAACAAACATGACGGAGCTCCAAAGCTAAAATGTCGTTGAGCAACATTTTGCTTATTTGTTTGTTTTTTAAATCTTTATGACCGACAGCAAATCCAACACAATATTTTCTGTCACTGGGTTCATTCGGACAGAGAAGTTCTACGAACGCAGTTCCTGTAACTACGCCTACGAGTTTAGTTATAGGAACTTCCGTTCGCCTTCAGCGTTCACACATGGGGGAGGAAAACAACGGCCTGGTTCCTGAAAAGGTTCCAGGAACTCCAGAAGGTTCCTGCAGTCCGAAAGCGCCCACTGAATTTTAATTCTGTAAATTTTTATTTGTTATAAGTTCCTTTAGTTTTTCTGTTATTTGAATAACTATCATGAATTTAGCTTTTCTTTACATGGAGGGTTTAAATAATTACATTTATTCTTCATTTCATTTACTTACATGAAAAAAAACTTTATTTATCCCAAAGGAAAATTCAATAAATGGCTTTTATTGAACCTTATATTTTAAATTTAATTTAAATATTATCCTTTTTTTTGTGCATGAGAGGATTTTTTCATATTTTTCTTTTTTCTTTTTTTAAAAATAAAACTTTACCTCTTTAGTTCCCTTTTTTCCTCGTCCTGTTCAGCATCGTAGCAGCAGAATAATGATCCACTGCTTTGGTGTGGAACAGCTTTGCTTTATGAACATAAGTAAATCATCACGTTAATATGTTAGGTTAAAATTAAAGATAAAAAACGAAGAGAAAAACACTTAAAAGTGAGATGATCGTCACAGGAAAGATAAAAATACTGTTAAAATAAATCATAAAATGCTCGTGTGGTTTGTTGCAGGTTTACAATCAGCATTAAAGGGTTAAAGGATTAACATCAGTATCAGCGTCAGACGAAGCATTTCTGATTCACCGAAGCAAAAGACGTTAAGGTTATGAAATAAAACACGATAATCTGGTTACATGCAGATTATGTCAAATCTGCTTCATAACGGCGCTGAAAATAAGCATCATGCCGACTTCCAGGAAAAGCAGTGAGGACGGAGACGGCGGTGCGACTGGGACGTGCTCGCAGGTCACGTTTACAGCAGCCGCCCGTAAATTCAGCCGGTTTCAGTGTCTGCAGGTAGAAAATAACTAAACCGGTTCCATCCAGAACTCCAGCAGCAGCCTGGAAAACCTGGAAAACCTGGAAAACCTGGAAAACCTGGAAAACCTGGAGAGCCTGGAAAACCTGGAAAGCCTGGAAAACCTGGAAAGCCTGGAAAGCCTGGAAAGCCTGGAAAGCCTGGAAAACCTGGAAAGCCTGGAAAGAAAGCCTGGAAAACCTGGAAAGCCTGGAAAGCCTGGAAAACCCGGAAAGCCTGGAAAGCCTGGAAAGCCTGGAAAACCTGGAAAGCCTGGAAAACCTGGAAAGCCTGGAAAACCTGGAAAGCCTGGAAAGCCTGGAAAGCCTGGAAAGCCTGGAAAGCCTGGAAAACCTGGAAAGCCTGGAAAACCTGGAAAGCCTGGAAAACCTGGAAAATGAACATTTTTCCAGTCATGGAAAACACATGGAGAATGAGAAAAAGAGTAAAATATCCTGGAAAATTATTTTTCCTCCTCCACCTCGTCTCCGCTTCATCTCTGATTCGTCTCCGCTTCGTCTCTGATTCGTCTCCGTTTCGTCTCTGATTCATCTCCGCTTCGTCTCCGCTTCGTCTCTGATTCGTCTCCGTTTCGTCTCTGATTCATCTCCGCTTCGTCTCCGCTTCGTCTCTGATTCGTCTCCGTTTCGTCTCTGATTCATCTCCGCTTCGTCTCTGATTCGTCTCCGCTTCGTCTCCACTTCGTCTCCGTTTCATCGCTGTACGAAATAGAATCTATAATCGTAGAACTCGTCTCCAAAAGCTTGTGCTGGAAGTTATTCGTCTATGTTGTGATAACTTGACTCGTACTGCAGCTGGAAAAGTCCTGGAAAAGTCCTGAAAATGTCCTGGAAAAGTCCTGAAAATGTCCTGGAAAAGTCCTGAAAAGTCCTGAAATGTCCTGGAAAAGTCCTGAATCCAAAAGTCCTGGAAAGTCCTAAATGTCCTGGAAAAGTCCTGGAAAAGTCCTGAAAATGTCCTGGAAAAGTCCTGAAAATGTCCTGGAAAAGTCCTGGAAAAGTCCTGAAAATGTCCTGGAAAAGTCCTGAAAATGTCCTGGAAAAGTCCTGGAAATGTCCTGAAAATGTCCTGGAAAAGTCCTGGAAAAGTCCTGAAAATGTCCTGGAAAAGTCCTGGAAATGTCCTGGAAAAGTCCTGGAAAAGTCCTGGAAAATAACTCGAAGAAAAGAGTGGGAACTCATTACAGGTGTTTTTCCTTCTTTAAATGAAGCAATGAAAGAAAAACCAGAGAAATGAAATTCAGAGTTCATGTTTCATCAGCAGCGTGAAACCAGCATGTTCCTCATCTGTGTGAGCAGCCGAGGCCGCGGCAGTCTGCCCACTGCTTTCCTGAAATAAATCACCAAAATCTCCTCTTTCCCTCCAAAAACCATCCTCAGCGTCCTCACTACTCACGCATCTGCCTGAACGAGCAGAGGCACCACCAATTATCTCTGATCGTAGAGCAGCGATCACCAATCCTGGTCCTCACGGACCGGTATTTTCTAAAACTTGCAGGATAGTAGCTCTGGAGGACCGGACTTGGGCCCCCCTGCTCTAGATCCTTTAAGGTCTGCTGAGAGCTTTGGTTGGGGTTTTTTGTTCCCACAACAGATGAAAAAAAATATATGAAATTTTAAGATATTTACTATTGTTATATTGGCTGATTTTCCATAATGTCCAACTGTTAATCATTCGACTACACTCAGAGTCCCACACAAAAAATTCCAAGATTTTTAATTATTAATTTCTTTCTAACCCCCCCTACACCACACCTCTTCTTCTCCCCCCCCCACCCACACCCCCCCTCTTCTCCAGGCCCCACCCCCCCCCCCCCCCCCACAAACCCAAAAAGATATCTCCCTCCCCCCCTTTACCCACTTTTTTTAGTATAAAATTGATAAATCATCAAGACTATAAAAACCTTTTTTTGAAGAAGTCTAAATCTGCGTGTTTAGAGGTTTTTCTCTGCTGATCTTCGTGTTCTGTCTCTGTCACATAAAGAAATGACATTTAAAAACTATCGGCCGATAATTTCTCGCATCATCCTTTAAAATCACGATGAATTCTTTTAAAAACCTCGTGTTCAGGTGAAGTCGTGGTTCTCCGTCCTGCTGAGCTCAGCGAGCAGATGAGTCCAGGCCTCGCGTGCACGAGACCCGGCGTGGAATGTGAATGTGTGGCGGTCCGGTCGTCACGGATACGGGAGGTCATGCAGCCGTGGTTCCTGCTGCTGCAACGTTTGTCTGCATGCAAACATGAACTCTGATTCTCTGCCCTGTGATTGGCTGGCTCGTAATCGTGCTAACGGGAAGTTGAACTGGAGGAGCTGGGAAAGTGGACAGATGCATTAAAGATGCATTTGAGTCATGAAATTAAAATTCTGCAAATATTATTAAAAAAAATCAGCATTAATATTCTGAACATCCCATTAATTAATGTGTAAAATAGTTTAATGCTTTATGCAAAGATGTGAGTGAACGAGGTTTACAGCCGGCTGTGGTTCAACAGAAATATTAAAAACAAACACACAAAATAAACAAGTAAACAAGCGTGATGACACAATCACTGTAACGTCCAATCAGACGTCTGCACCTGCCGACAGGTATGTTGGTCCATGTTCATGGGAAAGATGCTCTGATGTGTCTTTGGGGACATCTGTGTGTGTACACACACACATATATATAAATATACATACATATATATATATATATATATATATATAATTTATCTGTCACTCATACTCCAGTTTACAGATTACATTTATTCTTCATTTAATTTATTTACATGAAAAACTTTTTGAATCCAAAGTAAATTTCAGTAAATACATTTTAGTGATTTTAATATTTCAAATTTGATTTCATATCATTCTTTTTTGCATATGAGGATTTTGTAATCTGCAAAAAAGTACAAAATCCTACACACACACGTTTGTTTTTCTATCCCGTGGGGTACATCCATTGACATAATGCATTCCATAGCCCCTTACCCTAAATCTAACACCCATAACTGATTGCCTAAACCTAACCCTTGTCCTAATCATAACCTAAACCTGATGGTAACTTAATCTCTAAAACCTAATCTTGACCCTCAAAATGGGGTTTGGACCCGTGGGGACCGGAAAATGTCCCCATGAGGGCAAGACGTCCCCACAGTGATGGTAAAATACGGAACATGGTCCCCACAATGTTACAAAAACGCGCCCACACACACACACATACAATATATATACATACATACTTATATATATATATATATATATATATATATATATTTATATAAATATATATAAGATATAAAGCATCAGCGGCTGTCAGTCACTACCAGCCAGCAGCATCATCTTTCAGGAGGAATCTCTGTATGAAAGGGACCAGTGGAAGCCTGCTGAGGTGGACAACCGTCATCATCAATAAAGTTCTTGCACCTGAAGTAATAAAATATTAAAAGCATGCAGGGTCATAAAATGCTGCTGGACTAAACTTTCAGTCGTTTGCATGAAAGAGAAAAAGTCTCATGTTTATTGCAGTTTCCTTGAAGCTGTATTATGCAAAAGCCTGCAGAGATAACTTTTATTAGGATTGTAACCCAGAGGAATAAAGATGGCCTCTGCAACGATCTCTGTAAGAAGTCGTCTGAAATCAGCCTTTGTTTTCCCCATTTTAAGAATAATATCATTTTATTGCATGAAAGAAGATACGAGAAGCTTAATATTTATTTACAATAAAGAGAAAACAGAGGAAAATTCAGAAAACAAAGGGAAAAACTGAACTTAAACTACTACAAAATGTTAAATAAATTAATAACAATAAATACAAATGATGAATAAATCAGCATAATTACGTAAATAAGCGAGAGCTGTCAAACACAAAGATTCATCTGCAGAATGAACACATTCATTTTTAACCTAAAACAAAGTTATTACCAGGAATCTGAGTGTAGCATCATCTCAGAGGGATAATCTTAACAACTGGCATGTAAATGTTTCATATGCAGCATTTCTGTCTCATTTATAATAAAAGCAAACTGCTGAGCTTCCACAAACATGATCACGCCTTTCTGCTCACATAAACAAACACTGATCAAACCAGGAGGACAGAGATTAGCTCAGTCAAATATCCGAAATCCACTCAGGCTGTTGCCAGAGCGTGCATTTAATCTCTGACAGGTATACGGATGGATTTCTCCCGCTAAATGAAGCGCGGATCTCTTCCCTCCTGACAGGTGATGGATGAGTCGGAGGCCTGCTCGCTGCCCGGTGGTTTGGCCAGCGTGAAGAGACAGTTCGAGAGCCACGAGTTCGCCTCTTCGTCCTCCCAGTCCAGCATCACCCAGGTCCACGTCCAGAAGAGGACAGTCCAGGTGAGACTCGGCATTTCCAACGTTTTTATTTCCCCTTTCAGCAGTTAGCGTGAAGCTTACTGTTATTTTCTGTATGCGGAGTGAATCATACGCCGCGTTGCAGCCCAGTGACAAGCTGCAATGCTAAATGATATGAAACGATGCGATGCAATATGATACGATGCAATATGATAAAATGCTATATGATACGATGCGATATGATACGATACTATTATAAGAAGTGATGCGATACAATACGATTCATTTTTTTTTTTTTTTTTTTTTTTTTTTTTTTTTTTTTTTTTTTTTTTTTTTTTTTTTTTTTGGGGGCGTTTTTTTCTGTTGTGTTGGGTGTTTTCGGGGCGGGGTCCAGTATCACATAAGTTATGTTGCAATATGATAAAATACAATCTGAGATGGTTCAATGCAGTGCAATATATGATACCACACACACTCACAAACAGAGGTACCAGTTTGTACCTAAAAGGGTCCAAAGCTTGTTGCTGGGGGGGTTCCTTTCTGAAAGACATTTCTGTACCTTCATGGTCCATTTTTGTACCTTATCAAGCTGTATGAGTTAATAAAGTACAATTAAACCAATTAAAGATGATGAATAAAAGTCAATAAAATAGAGATTATGACAACAATCAAAGATGCTAATAATAAATGAATAATTATTATAGAAATATTAGGCCAAACACATATATAATTATACATATAATTATTACTATGATTATTATGATAATCATAATATAATAACTATAATTATACTACTGTTTAGAAGTACTGCTATTTATAGTTATTGTACAAGTACACACATGTTTCAATGCTGCAGGTACCCTTAGGGTTGGAATGGTACAAATGTGTACTTTATATTACTTTGGAGCCTTTTTCATAGTATATAGGTACTTCTGGCCTCATAAAGACCAATATTGTACTTTTGAGAGAACATTTGTAAAAACACAGTACAGAAATGTGTGTCGTACCTCTGTTTCTGAGTGCGTATCGTGGCTGCGCCGTCTCTCCCATTTTACTGGACGTTCACCGAAAGATGACTCAGCGTAATTTCTTCAAAAAGACTCAAAGTGATGCAGAAACTTTACCGGTGAGTAAATGCACGTAGAAACTCCCAGAAATCAGGTCCAGGATTAAAAATAAAAAGAAAGTTATCCTTTAAAGTGAAAGTGGAGACATGTTGAGTTAATTTCACAACGTTGTTATGAACGTAGCTGTGGTCACGCTCCGTTCTGCCCGTACTGTTGCCGGGCTGCAGCTTACTGCTGTAGTTAGTGAGAACTGAGGATTGAATGGAGTCAGAGCTCCATCTGGTGGACAAACGGTGCTATTACATCATTCTGAGTCGCTCCCACACTGAACAGCATTTATGACAAATTCACAATAATCAGCAGCCAATTGAATCAGCCGACTCATAAAACGGTCGGGCTGTGGTCTGTAATGATGGAAACTAAATACTGTTAAAGCTGAACTTAAATAAAAGTTAATGCACCAAAAATAATTAGTTTGGAGCTGCAAAGTTAAATTAGTTGTTATTTTGTTCTTGTTTTATAGGAGAAAAATCTGGAAGTCAGATATAACGGGTGTAAAATGAGGGTCTGGGAAAGGTTATAGGCGAGAAGAGAAGTCGCTAATCATGCAGGAACATTATTAAGTTTAAAGTCTGGAGAGAAAACTCATTGTTCCGGGGCGATGGCAGGCGGAAGAAACCTTTCTCTTTCTGCATTTTAAAGTCAACAGAACTTGGAGACTTCTGTCCCTCCTGGTTATGAACTGTGGAGAGGAAGAATAAGCGAAGCCGCTGAATCATTTACATGCTGCCGTCGCTCTTTATTGGAAAAGCTTCGTGCGTCTCAAACCTTCCTGCAGGTCAAATCAAAGAGGGCACCTTGAACTGTCATCCGGCGCGTGAGGAAAATGCCAGAACGCGTTAGCGGCAGCCCCGTACAGGAGCCGGATCTGTGCGAAGTCAGGTCAATTACGCCCCCCCCCCCCTCGCTTTCCCCACATTTGCTCATTCAGCCAGAAAGCAGAGTGGTTCATGGAGGGCAGAAAACTGTGCTGAATGTTGAATTTTACATGGCGCTTCATGAGGGGAGCTGTTGGAATCTGTTTGATGGAGTTTGTGAAGTGGCGCTTTCGCACAGGTGTGATATCCAAACTGTGTTTTACATCATGGGTGTTGATCTCCTGCAGTTTCAGACGAGCAGAAGCCTCCATGTTTCTTTTATGTTGACGGCATCGCATACAAGCTCAAATATCATACTTCTCTTTCATCTCTTTCATGTTTCATGAATCTCAGAGGAGGAAATGGCTGATGCAGTTTTGCACAGTTTTTGAAATATATTGCTTCTTCTCTCCCAGAAACATCAGAGTTGGAGGTTGGGAAGCAGCTCGGTAATGGAAAAACATTTGTTACCGGCCACAGAGGGGGTTTTATTAAGCTTTTCTTCAATATAAAAATGACTTAGCCTCCTGCCGTTTCCTCCAGCTCGCAGTCAGAAGGTGATAAAACCGTGTGGCGTTGTGTGTGCAGCCATTTGTAAGCAGGGCAGAGGGGATTTGTGTGTGTTGGCACAGTGAGGGGGTTTCAGCATGTCCACATTTCTCTGTGTTTGACAGGAGATGTCGAGCTCCACGGAGGTGACGGTGAGGAGCAGCGCCAGAGAGATCATCCCTGCAACAACCCTCTCTCCACAAGAGGTATTTTTCACTACAGCTGTGTGAAAAAGTGTTTCCTCCTTCATGATTTCTTATTTATTTCATGTTAGTCACATTTAAATGTTTCAGATCATCAAACAAATTTAAATATCAGACAAAGATAACACAAGTAAACACAAAATGCAGTTTTTAAATGAAGGTTTTTATTAGTAAGGGGGGGAATCCAACCCTCCATGTCCCTGTGTGAAAAAGTGATCTTCCCCTAAACCTAATAACTGCTTGTTCCACCTTAGCAGCAACAACTGCATCAAGCGTTTGTGATAACTGGCAGTGAGTCTTCTACAGCGCTGTGGAGGAATTTTGTTCCACTCATCTTTGCAGAATTGTTGTAATTCAGCCACATTGGAGGCTTTTCCAGCATGAACCGCCTTTTTAAGCTCATGCCACAGCATCTCAATGGGATTCAGGTGGGGGCTTTGACTAGGCCACTCCAAAGTCTTCATGTTGTTGTTCTTAAGCCATTCAGAGGTGGACTTGCTGGTGTGTTCTGGATCATTGTTCTGCTGCAGAACCCAAGTGCGCTTCAGCTTGAGGTCACCAACAGATGGCCGGACGTTCTCCTTCAGGATTTTTTGGTAGAAGCAGAATTCATGGTTCCATTTACCACAGCAAGTCTTCCAGGTCCTGAAGCAGCAAAACAGCCCCAGACCATCACACTACCACCACCATGTTTTACTGTTGCTATGATGTTCCTTTTCTGAAATGCCGTGTTACTTTTACGCCAGATGTAATGGGACCTCCACCTTCCAGAAAGTTCCACTTTTGTCTCGTCAGTCCACAGAGTATTTTCCCAAAAGTCTTGGGGATCATCAAGATGCTTTCTGGCTAAACTGAGACGAGCCTTTATGTTCTTTTTGCTCAGCAGTGGTTTTGGTCTTGGAACTCTGCCATGCAGCCATTTTTGCCCCCCAGTCTCTTTCTGATGGGGGAGTCATGAACACTGACCTTCATTGAGGCAAGTGAGGCCTGCAGTTCTTGGATGTTGTTCTGGGGTCTTTTGTGACCTCTTGGATGAGTCGTCGCTGTGCTCTTGGGGTCATTTTGGTCGGCCGGCCCCTCCTGGGAAGGTTCACCACTGTTCCATGTTTTCACCATTTGTGGATAATGGTTCTCACTGTGGTTCTCTGGAGTCCCAAAGCTTTAGAAATGGCTTTGGAACCTTTTCCAGACTGATAGATCTCAATGACTTTGTTTCTCATTTGTTCCTGAATTTCTTTGGATGGCAGCATGATGTCTAGCTTTGGAGGATCTTTTGGTCTCCTTCACTTTGTCAGGCAGGTCCTATTTAAGGGATTTCTGATGGAGAACAGGTGTGGCAGTAATCAGACCTGGATGTGGATAGAGAACCTGAACTCAGCTTTCCAAAGATGATAAACCACAGTTACTTTATGTTTTAACAGGGGGGCAATCACTTTTTCACACAGGACCATGGAGGTTTGGATTTTCCCCCCCCCCTTACTAATAAAAACCTTCATTTAAAAACTGCATTTTGTGTTTACTTGTGTTATCTTTGTCTGATATTTAAATTGGTTTGATGATCTGAAACATTTCAATGTGACAAACATGAAAAAAGTCAGAAATCATGAAGGAGGAAACAGTTTTTCACACAGCAGTAGATGTATGGAAGCATCACAAATACATGCAGCCTTTATTATCATTTCATAACTTCCTGAAATGAGCCTCACATAAACCATTTACTGCTGATTGAAAACAGTCTCGGGCTGCAGAGCGGTTGCCAGCAAGCTAATGATTTCCTGCCATCATTTCACAGGTGATCCACGATCAAAGAGTCCAGCATAACAATGTGGCTGCCAGTTATGGGAACCATTACAACGAAACAGGTTATTCTGCTCATGCTTTTTCTATTGTAATTTGCAGGTTTTTATCACACAGCACGGCTTGTGTCCTGTATATTAATGATTGTTCCCACTACGAGCTGAATAAAGGATGAGGTGAAAGAATGAGTTGGAGTGCAGATGATTTTCTATTCAGTGCAAAGGAGCAAATCTAATCAGGGCAAAGTCGTGAAGGTAAAATATTGGAAAGTGGAAATTGGGCAATCACTGCTGCATGGTTTTGGAAAATGAAAACTACTCAGGTTTTTAATGAAATGATTTATTTCTCTTTCCAATTCCCTTGAGCTTCCTCAGCACGGATGATTTAATGAGGCAGCCTTCTTCTTGTGTCTAATTCAGTTATGCTTGTCAGAGGAGAGGACCTACCAAAGGTTTCCACTCAGGCTTTGAAGCAGCAGTATGAAAAAACCATTGAAGAAGCTGCACCAGCCAAGGAAATTAAGGTAACGATGCTGTCTGTTTATCTAAGTAGATGATAGCCTGGCTTTATTTTCTTCCACGAGGCATCAGGATGAGGAAGAGACCACGTTTGTGTGTTCCTTTAGCTGATGGGGAATAAATTGGACTGGATAAAAGACATGGTTGTGTGACAGCCAAAGTCAGAAAATTTTCATTTTAATGTGCTAAGAAAACTCTTCACTACCAAAGAACTTGCATTTTTGTCTCCAGTTCAATGAATATTTCAATTATGAAAATGTACAACTGAAAGGGACTCCTTCAGATCGGAGATGTGACTGTTTTTATGCATTTTCTGTCAAATTGGGGGTTTTATCTGAAGCTTTTCAGCTTTGGAAAAGTGATTCGACTCAGCGGCATCAATAATTACTCAAAGGTTCAAAGGTTATATCTGGATTTCTTCCTCAAACTTTAACGCTGTCCTTTTCTATGCTTTTTATGTCACAAAATGAAAACTCATTTCATCTTTCTAACTTCATATCTGTCACTCTTCTGCTCTCCTTCCCTCTATAACTACGACCGCATAAAAACCAAAGGTTGATGTGGATTTGAGCCAGTTTCAGTGGGCACCAGTGAGCCAGTCCTCTAAAGCTTCAGTTATAACCAGCTATGATGCGTCTTCTTCAAAGACGGTCGCTGCTTCGTCAACGTCGGCCACCTCCGTGGCTTACGAGGCAGCGGAGCATTTCCCCCCTCCACCCTCCAGCCTGCCACCAGGGATCTCTGAGCAGGGGGGGTCCTTCCAGGTGCAGGAGCAAGCCTCCCAGCAGAAGCTAAACGTGGAAAAGGAACAGTACTTTAAGCACAAGAGTTTGGCCGAGCTGAAGCGCCTCTACAAGCACATTCATCCCGAAGTACGCAAAAACCTCGAGGAAGACTTCATGAGCCAGCTCACGGAGGAACAAAAGGCGGCGTTAGAAAGAAAGGAGATAGTAGGCGAAGTCCAGCAGGCGTGCTACATGTTCGAACACGACGGCAGCGACTCCAGCGAATGCTCGAGCACGGACAGGGAATACCTGGAGTGGGACGAGATCCTCAAAGGCGAGGTCCAATCGATGCGCTGGATGTTCGAAAACAAGCCGCTAGACGCCATCAAAGATGATTCCCAGGAAGGCGACGAGGAGAAGAACATCGCCCAGCAGGAAATCATCGCGGGCAAGGATGTCAGATACACAGCGTGGATGTTTGAGACGCAGCCCATGGACGCTCTCGGGACGGAGACGGCAGAAACCACCGAGCAGTCGCAGAAAAAGAGCGACCTCGCGAGAGGAGACGTTCGCACTGCCACCTGGCTGTTCGAAACTCAGCCTCTCGACTGCTTGAATAAGATTTACCAAGAAGAGGAACAAGAGATGGATGTCACGGTTACCAGAGACATCACCGGCGGGGACGTGAAGACCGCCAGGTATCTGTTCGAAACCCAGCACCTGGATTCCCTGGGTAAAACAGAAACCATCGAGGAGAGTCACTTCCTGAGTTTGAAGTCGGAGCTGGAAGAGATTAAGGGCGACGTGAAGACGACCACCCGTATGTTTGAGACGCAGCCCATGTGCGTGATCAGGGGGGATTCAGGGGAGATGCTGGAAATCACCACCATCCGCAGGGAGGAAACCGAGAAAGGAGACGTGAAGTCATCGCGCTGGATGTTCGAGACCCAGCCTCTGGACATGATCAACAAAGACCCCGCAAAGGTGAAGCTGATATGCGGCATCTCCATGGAAGACAACACTCAGGGCGGCGTGAACAAAGGCCGATGGCTTTTTGAGACGAAAACGCTCGACACCATCAAGGACGAGGAATGGGACACCTCCAGACTGCAGAGGGAAGAAATAGTCGGCACTGACGTGAAGAAGCACTGCCTCGTTTTCGAGACTCAGCCCATGGATACGCTGAAAGACAACACCAATGCTCGACCTTTGCCCCCAGAGGAAATCGTAGGAGGCGACGTTCGATCCGCCAAACATCTGTTTGAGGCGGGGCCCACGGAAAACCTGAAAGAGCTGCTTGAAGTGGGGAAACTCAAGAAAATGGTGGCATCTGAGGAGGAGAAGGGCGATGTGAGGCATCAGAAGTGGGTCTTCGAGAGCCAGCCGCTGGAGAATATACGGGAGGAGAAAAAGCAGGTTACAAGAACCGTGAATATCGAAGCTCTTGACAAAGGAGATGTGACGAACTATAAGGAAAGATTTGAAAGCATGGATTTAAGTAAATGCGAAGGAACGCAGAAAATTCAAGTGGAAGGCGTGACGAGTGGGTCGGTCAAGTCCAACCGAGTCCTGTTTGAATCTACGCCGATGTACGCGATGCAAGACAGCGCTGGACATTACCACGAGGTGCGGACGGTGCGGCGGGAGGAGATTGTGAAAGGAGACGTGCGCAGCTGCAGGTGGATGTTTGAAACGCGCCCCATTGACGAATTTGACGAGAGCATCAATAAGTTCCAGCTCATAAAAGGAATCTCCAAACAAGAGGTGGAGTCGGGGGATGTGAAAACGGCCAAGTGGCTGTTCGAGACTCAACCGCTCGACGCCATTAAATTCTTCAGTAGCGCTGAGGAAGAGGAGCGAAAAACGAAGGAAGGTATCGAAATCGAGAAAGGGGATGTGAAAACGTGTAGGTGGCTGTTCGAGACTCAGCCGATGGACGTCCTGTATGAGAAGGTGGAACAAAGCAAAGCCGACTTGGAAGAAGTGCAAAAAGGCGACGTGAAAACCTGCACTTGGCTTTTCGAGACCCAAACGCTCGACAACATACGTGATCATTCAGAGTCGGAGACGGAGACCATTCTGAAAACCTGCACCGTGAACCAGGAGGACGTTCACGGGAAGGACGTGCGGCTGGCTCGCTTCCTCTTCGAGACCGAGAACCTGGAAAACATCACGGGGGAAGACGGCGGCTCCTTCAGGAGGGTCACGGAAATCGACATCCAGTCCGGCGACGTTTCCAGGATGAAGTACATCTTCGAGAATCGCTCCTCCGACATCATGAGCTCCACGTCTGAGGAGACGATGCAGAGGCTGAAGACGCAGCAGGCCGAGGACATCCAGAAAGGAAACGTGGTCAACTGCACCTGGATGTTCGAGAACCAGCCGATCGACGCCATCCACGACGAAAGCAAGGCGCTGAAGGAAACTCGCACCGTGACGGATGTTCAAGGGGGCGACGTCGACAAGAGCCGCTTCATTTTTGAGACGTACTCTTTGGACCAGATCAAAGAGGAGTCGTCTGAGACGGACATTTCAAAGCTCACGAGCATCTTTAGACACGACACAGAGAAGGGAGACGTGAAAAACTACACCATGATGTTCGAAACTCAGCCGCTGTATGCCATCCGCGACAAGGAGGGCCATTATCACGAGGTAACCACGGTAACCAAAGAAGAAATCATGAGAGGGGACGTGGTGGGAGCCCGATGGCTGTTCGAGACGAAGCCCCTGGATTCAATCAGAGACTCAGAGGAGGTCTACGTCATCAAAGCCGTGACCGAAGAAGGTATCAACAAAGGAGACGTCAGTTCCGCCAGGTGGAGGTTCGAGACGCAGCCTCTGGACGAAATCGCAGCGGAAATAAAGACGAGCTCGAAGACGGTGGCCGACATCCAAGGCGGCGACGTGAAGACGAACAAGCAGCGATTCGAAACCGATGAGATGAGTCAGAAGTACATCCGAACGGTGAGCGTGAGCGAAATCCAGAAAGGCGACGTCAGATCTGCCACGTGGATGTTCGAAACCCGCACGATCGAGGAGATCCGCGGGGACGGCGGGGAGTATGACGACATGGAGAAAGTGACGAAAGAGGAGGTCATGAGAGGGGATGTGAAGCAGTCGGTGTGGCTGTTCGAGAAGCATCCTCTGGACCGCATCAGAGAGGCCGACGGCACGGAGGTCGTCCTGGCGAAGGAGGCGATCCCGCAGGCCGACGTGAAGACGACCACGTGGCTGTTTGAAACCACGCCGTTCCACGAATTCAACGACAGCAGCACAGAAAAGACGGAGATCATCGGGAAAAGCGTGAAAGAGACACTTGAGGAACTTTACAGCCAGAAAATGGTGGATTCGCAGGGCATCCTCATCGAAGCGGACGAGATCGGCGACGTGCGCATGGCCAAGTTTAAACTCATGAACCAGGAAGCTCCGCAGATCCAGAAAGAGGAGATCATTAGAGGAGACCTGAGCAACATAATGATGAACCTCCTGAACCGGCGGGAGACCACCGAAAGGGCCATAACGATCGACCTGGAGGAGCGAGGCGACATCAACACCACGGTGAAGCAGCTGTTCAGCCAGGAAAAGGGCATCAACGTGGAGAAGGAGGCCATCGTACGAGGCGACATCCAGGAGGCCATGAACAACCTGCTGAAGACAGAAGGCTCGTCCAAGCGCGGCATCCTGATTCAGGAGGACGAGAAAGGAGACGTGAGGATGACGATTTATTCCCTGCTGAATAAAAGCGAGAGCGCCAGCACGGAGAGAGAGGATATAATCCAAGGTAACGTCAGCAAAACTCTTCATCGTCTTCTGTCCAACTCGGGAGAAGAGGAGTCCAGAAAGATCCGAATCGGAGACACGGAAAGGGGTAACGTGAGTTTCTACATGACGTGCATCGAGTCCGGAGCCTTGGATTACCTGAAGCAGCTCCAGGCGGAGTCCAGTGAAAACCAGCGAGCAGCACAGAAGGAGCGCATCATCGGCGGCGACATCGAAGAGACGAAGCTGCTGCTGAGGAAGAACCAGCAGCAGATCGGTCGCACCGTTGCAGAGGACGACATCGTTCCAGGAGACGTCTGCAGTATCGTTCAGGTGTTCATGACGGAGCCGGACGTTACCTACAGAAACCTGGAGACGAGGGACATCGTTAAAGGAGATCTGAACGCGGCCCTCGACTCCCTGACCCAAGCCATCAACCAGAGAGTGATGGTAGAGAAAGAAGAGGTGGTGAAGGGAGATATTTCCACCACGTTAAAGTCTCTGGAGGAGGCCCAGCATCAAGCCAAAGAAATGGAAAAGCCTGAAATCATCAGGGGAGACATTAGAGGGGCTCTCGAGTCACTCGAGAAATCCGCATCCACTAAAACAGAAGTAACTGTTGAAGATTTAGTGCCAGGTGATATCAAAGGAACCCTAAAATCCCTGGAGGAGGCGACGCAGGCTGTGAAAGAAGTGGAAAAAGAGGAGATTGTCAGAGGAGACATCCACACTGCCATGCAGAGTTTGCACGAAGCATCAAGTGAGAAAAAGATTTTCCAGCACCAGGTGAGCGAACAAGGCGACGTTAAAGCCACCATTCAGCTTCTGCTGGAGCCGGGAACCTCTCCAAGAATGCAGCGCAGAGGGAGCATCGAAGGAGACGTGAAAACATCCATAAAATCGCTTTATGAAGGGCAGGAGGAGACGCAGGTGGAGAGGGAAGAGGTCGTTAAAGGCGACGTTCAAGGAGCAATAAAGTGTCTCATGCAAAGAAAACAGTATTCCAGCAAAAAGCGCATGCATCCTCCCAAGAAAGCAAAAGGGCCTGTGAAAAATCCATCAACTGTGAAGCAAGTGGAGCATGAATGCTTACATGAGGCGAAGAGCGAGAGCGTAGCAGCTGCTGCAGCCCCCACTGTGAAAAACCTCTCTCAGAGCAGTGAGTCACACAAGCACACACAGAGGCACCATGAAAGCAAATCGCTGAAAACACAGGTAATAACCCAAGAGGGCCACTCTGTTGCTGTAGTCAAAACAGACAATCCTGCTGGGGCCTCTCATCAGAAGAGCATGAAAGAACAGAAAGACAAAGTGCAGCCCCCGCAGAAAATGCAAGCGCCGAAGACTGCTGTGATGAAGAATAAACAAAAGGCCAATAACGATCAGACGGAGGTGAAAGCCGCTGATGTGAATGCAACCAAAGCCGTGCAGAGCACGTCGTCGCAGAGCACGTCGTCGCAGGGTACGTCGTCACAGAGCGCATCGCAGTCGCAGAGTGCATCGGAGTCAACGAGCATGTCACAGAGCATGTCGAAGGGCACGTCGCAGTTGCAGAACACGTCGCAAAGCAAGTCATTGCAGAGCACGTTGCAGAGCACGTCGTCGCAGGGTATGTCGCAGTTGCAGAGTGCATCGGAGTCAACGAGCACGTCGCAGAGCACGTCGTCGAAGGGTACATTGCAATCACAGAGTGCATCGCAGTTGCAGAACATGTCGCAGAGCAAGTCATCGCATAGCAAGTTGCAGAGCGCATCGGAGTCAAAGAGCATGTCGAAGGGCACGATGGAGAGCAAGTCATCGCAGGGTACGTCGCAATCACAGAGCACATCGCAGTTGCAGAGTGCATCGGAGTCAACGAGCACGTCACAGAGCACGTCAAAGGGCACGTCGCAGTCGCAGAGCAAGTCATCGCATAGCAAGTTGGAGAGCAAGTCATCGCAGGGTACGTTGCAATCACAGAGCGCATCGCAGTTGCAGAACATGTCGCAGAGCAAGTTGCAGTTGCAGAGCACGTCATCGCAGAGCACATCGTCGCGGATCAAGCAAATAAGCGAGACGAAGACGATCAAACAGGTGCAGACGGTGACGGAGAAAACCGTCGTGCAGAAACAAAACGTAACCGTGTCGGATCAAACGTTGCAAAAGCAAACGGAAAGCAAGACTTTCGCACAGAAACCAAACGTCAAGAATCTAAAGAGCGACCTGAGAGGGAGGGGGAACGTTAAAAAGGCCAACCCCCAAATCCACTTCCCTCCCCCGCCCTCCTCGCCACCACCACCCTCTGAGTCGGACCTGTCCCTCCCCCCCGCCGCCGTCCCCGGTGACGGAGAGCCCGACCACATCCAGGCCTTCCATCATGAGACAGGACAGCGACCTGCCTCCCCCTCCGCCGCCTCCACCCCCCATGGAGTGCCTGAAGTCTGAGCCTGATTTCTTCCCACCTCCCCCGCCGCCTCCGCCTCCAACCTCTGCAGGCGGACAAGATTTTCTCCCTCCACCTCCGTCGCAGCAAGAGCTTAATGCAATACCTCAGCCCCCCCTGCGAAGATCGGGAAGCCTTTCGGCAAGCCGTTATTTAAAGTGCCCAAGCCCCCGGAGCCCCCGAAGCAGCCGGTGCAAGTTAAACCCAAATGGCAGAAAAAAACACCCCCTGCTGTAGAAAAACAGCCGCCTCCCCCTCAGCCCCCCCTGCTCCAGAAACGGCGTCCACGGTCCACAAAGACGAAGATAAAGTTCAGAAACCGACGCAGGAAACAATCCAGCTCCCTGAAACTGAAACAGGAGCAGCAGCATCCACAAAAACCCCCAACATGTCAGCTCTGAAGCCAGAGCAAAGCCCCCAACCGCCGAAAAAAGTGTTCGTCCCCCCCCCTTAAACTGCCTCCACCTCCGGACGCGGCCCCCGCCCCAAAGGTGAGGCCGTACGCTCGCAAATTTAAAACCCCTCTCATGCTCGCAGAGGAGCGATTCCGCCAGCAGAAGCTGGAGAAGGAGGAAGAGGACAAGAGTAGGGTCTGTACCCCCACCTCACCACTGCATGCACAACCCCCCGCTGGCAGCAGGGAAGTCTCCGCCGCAGAGGCAACAAAAGCAACGAGCGACGAGGGAATATCAGCGCAGCCTCCACCCGCCCAGAAAACCCCGTCCCAGATCCCTCTGAGCAAAAAATCTGCTCCTGCATCTTCAAACGTGCCCTCAGATAAAAAGAAAACTCCCAGCAAGCCGCCCCCCTCAGCCGACACCGTTAATCAGACGGCTTCAGAGGCCTCGCACGTGGGGGCTTCTTCAGTCACGGAGCAGCAGCAGTTTATTAAGCGATCCAGCACCGAGTCCGCCGCTGTCCAGGAAAATGCAAATCTTCAAAGCCAGGCTGCGGTCACATTGACAAGCGACGATGCAAAGAATATTAATGTCCCTCTGACACAGGAGGCTAAAATAAGCCCCTCTCAGCCCACCAAAATCCCTAAAGTCACTCCAAGTTTCAAAGTGAAGACATTTAAAATGCCAGCAGAGAAGAAAGAGGAGCAGCGTGACGGTTCGAGCCACAAGGAGACGATGAAAAGTGAAACGCAGCAACAAGAGAAAAACAATGTGTCACACAGAGTTGAATCAAACGTGGATGTGGAAAGCAGCCAGCTGACGTCGGCCAGAGCTGAAACGAAGGCAGAAGTCAGAGTAAAACAGCTGAAGAGTCAGGTGAAGGAGGCTGAGGTGAAAAAAGGTAAGACTGAAGAAAAGCCGTCGCCGTTGGTGACTGTGTCAGTGCCTAAGGTGGCTAAGATGACACCTGCAGCAGCGCAGCAGCAACAAAACCTGGTGTCAGTCTCCCGCAGTCAGCAGAGCATGAAGGCAGAGCACGTTCAGAGACACCAGGAGGTGGTGGTGACCGAGAGCGTGGTACAGCAGGAGACCCTTCAGACCCGGCAGCAGCCCGTTCAGCTGCAAGCAACGGCGATGAACCGAGCTCAGGGGAAGGCCGGGAGGCCAAAGGAGGTGCTGGTTAAAGGAGCGGTGAAGACGACCCAAAGCCACGAGGCCGAGCCAGAGGAGATGACGGATTCAGAGAAATGCAACGTGATGCGGACGCTGATCGCTCAGATTAAAGAGCTGGAGGGTTCGCCCAGCAGGATCGACCCCAACACGGTCGGGATGATCATCAGCCACGTTCCCGACTGGGCCATGGGCTCGGAGGAGAAGAGCAACTTCTGCCAAGTCGCCAAACAGCAAAGCAAGAAGAAGCTGCGAGAGATGATGGCCTACGTGAAGACCGTCGTTCAGACAAAGCTGACGCTTGTGGAGAGAAGCCTGACGTCAGTGGAGAAGGAGGTGAAGGAGGAGAAGCAAGGAGCGCCACCGCCGGTGCCCCCCAAACCTGACAAGGTGTTCAGCGGGGCGAAGCCGAAGGCGGCGAAGGTCAGCTCCTTCAAGAGCGAGAAGAAGGTGGTGGAAGAGAAACGGTCGCTTCAGGAGGCGAGCGAGGTGGCGGATCAGAGGGTTTCCTCGCCGTTAGCGAGCATCCGGACGCCGTCACCCACATTCATCATGATCGAATCGAGGAGGGTCGACTCGCCGCTCAGAGTGACCCCTTCCCCCCCGCCCTACAAGTCCGTCGGGACGCCTCCGCCGCCCCCGCGCAAAACATACACGCCCACATCTCCCTTCAGCCGGGCGTCGCCGTCCCCGACCCTGAGTCGCTCCGAGAAGCTGATGAAACTCAGGGACACCACCTCCAAGCTGTCTCGTGGAATCACCCCCCCACCGCCCATGCCGGTGCCGGAGTCCTTCATCGCTGAGAGAGAGCGGTCATCCTCGCTCAGCGACAGGGACACTCCCACCGAGGGGGGCGAGCTCGGGCTGGTGGACGTCACCGAGATGGTCGACTCCATGACGACGGTCAAGGACAAAAAGTCTTTTTTCGAGGAGGCGACGAGGGCTGAAGTGAACAAGACGTACATCCGGAAGGATCCCATCGACATCCCCGAGCGTTTGGGACCTGACGCCGAGGAAGCCCCCCAGACCGTCACCGTGGATCTGATGAAGCAGGACCTTCCTAAAGTGGATTTATCAAAGCTTGTGAACAGATTCGAGTCTCCGCAGCCGAAGGTTTACACCCGGAAGGAGCCCATCGTGATAACGGAGAGGCTGGGGAGCGATACCGAGGATGCAGAGGCCGAGCCCCACACCCCCAGAACCGAAGAAATCCCCACGTTCAACGTCAAAGCCATCAAGGATGTGTTCGAGACGGGGGAGCACAGCTCCCAAGCGGCGCGGGAGCTCCGGGAGCAAATCGAGAGAAGGGAATCGGAATCGGTCTGTTCCGAAGCGGGGAGTCGCTCCGAAATCACCGAGCAGTTCTGCAGCGTCGACGACTTCGGAAACATTACAGAGACGGGGAGCGAAGTGCATTCTGGGAGCTCGGCGGGCCGAGGTAACCCTCCGTCCTACGCGGACGTGGTGAGGGGCCGGGTTCCCACCCTCAACGTGCCCCCCGAGGCCTCCACGGAGGAGCTGCTGAGGAGCTTCCAGCAGTCCTGGGCCGAGAGCCAGGGCGTCTTCCAGAACCTGGGCTTCAGCGTGACGGAGCAGAGGATCGTGACCCAGCAGCAGGAGACCTTCGTGTCGGGTAAACCCAGCCGTGCAGCATGAGGACTAAACCGGCACGGTGTGTTTAACCTGGTTTGATCAGAAGCTTTAACAGCACTTTATTTTATTCCAAAGTTCCCACTAAAACCTGATTTCTCTGGCTTCTTTCCTAACTTCTAATTCTGCAACTTTTCCTCTGAAGTGAACTCCAGAAATAGAAGCATAATTACTTTCCTGAGCCTGTGCAGTCATTATGAAAATCACTCTCAGGCCTTCAAAGACACGTCACGTGTGAAAGGTTTACTGCAACTCGTACAGTGATTACTTTTTCTCACAGAGGCACCTTGAAGCATCTGCACTGTGTTGATACACTTCTCCTCTTCAATTTGACATTTGTTTGCTCGCACTTTTCCAACACGATTAAATTAGAACATTTTAATCACAGTTTCAGGGGAAATTTACTGAGAACTAGAAAGGATTTCCTTTATTTAATAGGAAACTCTGCTGTCTATCTTTGTGACCATGGAAGAAGAATAAACAGAAATCATGCCAACATGTCCCTGAAAATGTTTTTTAAGTACATTTTTCTTTTTGAGCAACAAATAGAAAACCTTTCGTAGATGGAAAAACAGAACTGGACAACCTTTGCTATGTCCTCTGCAGCCAATGTGGTGAATATTTACTAAACTTTTAAATCAAATCCGAAAAAAATTACATGTTTTTACCAAACAGTCTAAAATGTGTTCCTTTATATGTACAAATTTAAGAAAAATGTATTTTATAGAAATAAATTGATTCAAATGTAATGAATTTATCAAAATGTATTATAATCTCAATAAGAATGAAGTGATTTAATTAAATGAAAGATTTAAAGGTTAAAGCTTCAAGTTTGACTCGTCTCCGCCAGTAGGTGACGCACTAACACTCGTAATCCAGCTAGAAACTCCGGCGCTTATGCTAGCGATTTCCAGATGTTGGCGTTTTGATCAGATGTAAATGTTTACTCTTTAATTGTTTTATCAAAATTGATCAAACAATTATGTGCTGTAAAGAATTTTGGGGAGTAAACTCATACTTAATTCTGCACCCCTGTAAATGTTCTGGAGATGTCTTTTAATTTTTATTGTTTTGATGAAAAAGGTGTAGCTATGACCTTAAAGAAAAATAATTAGAATAGATTTAATATTACAAGTCCAGCTTTAATTGGGCTAACATGTTTACGTGCACTTCAAAAGTCCAGTTTTAGTTGGACTAACTCGCTTATATCAAAAGTCCAGTTTTAGTTGGACTAACTCGTTTACATCAAAAGTCCAGTTTTAGTCGGACTAACTCGTTTACATCAAAAAGTCCAGTTTTAGTCAGACTAACATGTTAATATGCACTTCAAAAGTCCAGTTTTAGTTGGACTAACTCGTTTATATCAAAAAGTCCAGTTTTAGTCGGACTAACATGTTAACATGCACTTCAAAAGTCCAGTTTTAGTTGGACTTATCCGTTTACATCAAAAGTCCAGTTTAAGTTGGACTAACTTGTTTACATGCACTTTAAAAGTCCAGTTTTAGTTGGACTAACTCGATCATATTCAAAAGTCCAGTTTTAGTCGGACTAACTCGTTTATATCAAAAAGTCCAGTTTTAGTTGGACTAACACGTTAACATGCACTTCAAAAGTCCAGTTTTAGTTGGACTAACTCGTTTACATCAAAAAGTCCAGTTTTAGTTGGACTAACACGTTTACATGCACCAAAAGTCCAGTTTTAAGTGGACTAACTCGTTTACATGCACTTCAAAAGTCCAGTTTTAGTTGGACTAACTCGCTTATATCAAAAGTCCAGTTGTAGTCAGACTAACATGTTTACATGCACTTCAAAAGTCCAGTTTTAGTTGGACTAACTTGTTTACATCAAAAGTCCAGTTTTAGTCAGACTAACATGTTTACATGCACTTCAAAAGTCCAGTTTTAGTTAGGACTAACTTGTTTATATCAAAAGTCCAGTTTTAGTCAGACTAACATGTCTTATGTGGACTTCAAAAGTCCAGTTTTATTTGGACTAACTCGTTTATATCAAAAGTCCAGTTTTAGTCAGACTAACTTGTTTACATGCAATTCAAAAGTCCAGTTTTAGTTGGACTAACTCGTTTATATCAAAAGTCCAGTTTTAGTCAGACTAACATGTTTACATGCACTTCAAAAGTCCAGTTTTAGTTGGACTAACTTCGTTTACATCAAAAGTCCAGTTTATTTGGACTTACCTGCACTTCAAAAGTCCAGTTTTAGTCGGACTAACTCGTTTACATCAAAAGTCCAGTTTTAGTCAGACTAACATGTTTACATGCACTTCAAAAGTCCAGTTTTAGTTGGACTAACTCGTTTACATCAAAAGTCCAGTTTTAGTCAGACTAACTCGTTTACATTAAAAAATCCAGTTTTAGTCGGACTAACTCATTTACATCAAAAGTCCAGTTTTAGTCAGACTAACTCATTTACATCAAAAGTCCAGTTTTAGTCAGACTAACACAGTAACTCTACTTGTTTTTTACTGAATCTATTTACAATGATTCTAATAAGAAGAAAGAAAATAGATGATTGTTGACAGAATTTGACCCAGAAATAAAACTTTTCTTTCTCTTTTGCAGAAAACTCGAGTTCCAGAGTCCGAGCTGTGCAGGGTGTGTCGGAAGAGGGTGTATCCCATGGAGTCGCTGATGGCCGACAAACAAAACTTCCATAAAAGCTGCTTTCGCTGTGAACACTGCAGAGGCACACTGAGGTGGAGCTTCTTCACAGCGCAGAAATATTCTCATTTTTTAAAAATATTTTTCCATTTTTTTTTAAGCTTTTCTTGTTTCTGCTCTTTCTTGCAAACCAGCCTCGGCAACTACGCCTCTCTCCATGGACGAATGTACTGCAAGCCACACTACAAGCAACTGTTCAAGTCCAAAGGAAATTACGATGAGGGATTTGGACATAAACCACACAAAGAACTTTGGAGTAGCAAGAACCAGGAGAATTCAGCCATAAAGTCACCGAAACCTGAAAGGAAAGTCCCAGATTCCAGATATTCCCCAGCTCAGATCACTCCGGATAACGAGACCCGCAAATTTACGGATGAGAGCAAAAAGCCTGCCAGTAAGATCTCGGTGGTGTGGCCTCCACAAACCGATGCTCCAAAGAAATCCTTCACCATCGAGGACGAGCTGAAGCTGGTAAAGCCATCGTGGCCCCCAACGGAAAACGACCCGAACAAGCCTTCGTCACCACTGGCCGACGTTCCCGCGGTTAGAGAACAGAACGGACCCCAGGAAAGCCCGAAAGAGCCTGAAGAGCCTCCAGCAGCGCCGGAGGTTCAGGCCTCCCCTCCCTCCCCCGCCGCCGAGGAACCGGCGAGCATCGCTCCGGATGGAGGAAGCACAGAGCCGAACGGCGGCTCGGAGGCGACGCCCGAACACCACGACGGAGGCGAGGCGGAGGGGCGAAGGGAAGGGGGCGATAGCGGAGGCGGAGACGCCACGAAGGAGGACGCAAACCAGGAGAAAAGCTCAGAAAGGACGGAGGAAGTGAGAGAAAATGGACACGAGGAGAGCCAGGAGGAGGCAGACGGAGGGAACAAGGAGGAGGAGGTGAAGGTCACGTTGATAGATGAGGAGACGCCGGACGCTCGGGGGCTGAATGGAAACAACAACAACAACAATCAGGCTGCATTCCTGCAGGAGGGCGAGGAGCTGGTGGTGGACGCCACCGCAGCAGCAGAGTCCTCCATGAACCTCTGGAAGGAGTCGGACGGGATGCCGACAGAACTGCTGCGTCTGGCGCAGAGGGAGGATGCGTTTGTGCCGGACCATGCCAAACAGCCACGATTCCTCACGGAGACGTCCGAGGGAGCGCCGGCGTCCAGGCCGGTGTCCACGCCGGCGTCCATGCCCCCGGCCGCCAGGCTGCAGACGTCCGAGGGAGCGCCAGCGTCCAGGCCGGCGTCCACGCCCACGGCCGCAGGGCTGCAGACGTCCGAGGGAGCGCCGGCGTCCAGGCCGGCGTCCGGGGGGGCCGCAGGGCTGCAGACGTCCGGCGGGCTGCAGACGGCCGAGGGAGCGCCGGCGTCCAGGCTGGCGTCCACGCCCCCGGCCGCAGGGCTGCAGACGTCCGGCGGGCTGCAGACGTCCACCGGGCTGCAGACGTCCGAGGGGCTGCAGACGTCCGACGGGCTGCAGACGTCTGCCGGGCTGCAGACGTCCGGCGGGCTGCAGACGTCCGATGGGCTGCAGACGTCCGGCGGGCTGCAGATGTCCGCCTCCAGCCTCCTGCAGGACGTCTTCGCCGAGCTCAGCTGCAGCTCCAGCCTGCTGTTCGACCCCCCCTCGCCGGCCGCGCTGGACGACCTGTTAGATTTCGGGATCGAGTCGGGGCCGGCGAGGGGGGACGTCTCGGCGAGGGGGGACGTCTCGGCGACCGAGGACGGCCTCTGGGTGGAGGACGATGACGCCCTGACGGCGGAGGAGCAGATCAAGAGGAACAGATGCTACGACAGCGAGGACAGCGACGGCTTCTGAATCGGGTCGATCTTCGTAAACAACCAGACGTCATTTCACGTCCGTGTCCATGGAGAGACGAGCTGCTCTGGAATGATTTAGCGTTTTCTACCGACTTTAGGATCCTAATCTTGCTTTGTGTGATGCTGACCGAACGCACCTGGCGTGCACCGCGTTTGCTACGTAGCGTCATTAGCTTCCTGTCTGAATAAAGAGTTTCAGCCTTTTTCATGTCTGTGATTTCCTGAGTTCAAGTCCTTCTAGTTCTGGGGCCAGACTCGGGGCGACCTGGGGGGGGGGGGGGTGGTGCAGGTAGGAGGTTAAACAAACTGAATCTAAGGACCGGTTCCAGTTCCTGTCTTAGTCTTAGTCACCCCCTGAACCGAGTGTTCAGGGCTATTTTGTGACTTAGAACTGGGACACCCTTAAATGCAGATACCTTTTTCAGACTGTAGGGGGGGGGCAGCATTATGTCTGTCCGTTATTCCTTCTGTCAGAGTTATCAGACATTATTCTGCATAAATACCACCAGCAGGGACACATCCAGCTGTCACCGCATACCACGGCTTATTGGAAAGTAAACAGCAGCTAGAACCATCGTTAGCTAGCTCTGCGGCTGCGGGTGATGACATCAGCCCGGTCGATATCGGCACAAACACGTTATACAGGCTGTTATCCTGATAAAACGACGTTAGAACCGAGGAAAATGACCATTTTTGTAACGTTAGCTAACTTAAGCGATAGCAACATGGCCGACCGCACCGGCCGCTGCTGACAAAAGATCATAAAACAAATATAAATGTTCTGCAACAACAAGGTCACTGATCCATAACATGGACCTAAACTAAGATAAAATAATGGTTTTCCTGATATTTAATCTCCATTAACAAAGAAAATACTTCCATTTGTAGCTCGCCTCCTTTGCTGCTGCATTCTGGGTAATCTTTACAAGATGGTGGTGGAGAATCAGGATGGAGGATATTCAGCCTCAAACTCGCCTCAACTTCACGTTCTGAGAATCGGGACGGACCTGGACTGAGGGTTCGGACAGGAACTGGAATCCATCCTTCGTCCCACCGGACGGAAAAAGTGAAAGTTAAGTTTAAACGCATCTTCTGGAAGGTCATTGTTCTACCAGACTGGAAGTTTTTACTTTAAAGGAACATTCCACCCACAGAATGATGTAACTTTATCTTCCACCCCCCCTCATGGTGAGAAAGACTCTGCAGCACTTTTTTAATATCTCAAATGCAGCCGGTGATCAGGAAGCTTCTCGTTTCCCCCCAACTTTCATATAATGGAGTTCACCGGGGTCCGAGCCAAAAAGGTCCTTAAAGTCCACAAAAACGTGTCAATATTCCTCCATGCTGCTCGTCCAATGTAATCCAAGTGTCCTGAGTGGGTAGCGTCCAGAATTTACTGGAAACGACGTCATTTAGGAGATTTTTAGATCCACCCGTGGGGACTTTGATGACTGACACACCGCTGCCTTCCTAAAATGTTCTGCTACCGTCAGAAAGATGCCATGAAAAATTCACGCGCTGCAACACGGTTCTCTGAATTTTATATTGGACAAAAGAAACATTTAAAGTTTTGCAGCGTAACGTGTCACGCTGTGACATCATCGCGCCCTCACACGTCAGACATGTACGGCTGCAGAACGGTGACATAATGATGAAGAAATGATATCATAAGTCCTCGAGCTAGTTTTATTATTTGTGTTAACTCGTCGTATGAAGCTCTGGAATCACGCCGGTGAGACGATTCATGTCTGCCGGCTGCTGCAGGAGGAGGAGGTGGAAGAAGCTCAGGGTTTCTGAAACACAGCCCGCCAGATCGCAGCTTATGTCCACGGAGTCTGTTACCATGGTGACGAGTTCACCACATAACCTGCTTTCTGGTCCCGCGAGCCGGACCTGGAAAAAACCTGGAAATAACCAAACCTTCCACATTTGCTCTGTTTAAGGTCGAAGAAGCAAAAGTATGTTTAGATTTAAGAAGCTGTAATTCTGTAAAACTTTATGCACAACATGAAATTTCTGGAATAAAAACTTAATATTTTAGTTGCATATTTACATATTTCATTTAATCTTATATATTTACTTTGAACTACATTTATTTCCTTTTCAAATTTGAGAAATTTCCACATATTTTTATATTTATGAATAAATAGGAATCTACTAAATACATATGTATATATAATAAAGTTTATACAATAGATTTTTAATCAGTTTTATAGGGTTTTTTTAAATACATTTTTAAAGTTCACATATAAAATGACTGATATTTTATATAAAGATATATAAAGTCCTCAAAATTATTCATACCCTACAATTAAAGAAAAGGCTATTCACAATAGTAATTCATGTAATACAAAACAAAAATAATAATAAAAATCCTAAATTATAATTTAGTTAAGTAAAATATTGCTTTTTAATTGTAATTAAAAAGATTAATTTAAAAAATAAAAAACTGACCCAGACAAATTAAAGCACTTTGCTCATAAACAGTGGACCAAAATAACTTTTGTTTTTATTTTTGTGTTTTGTTTTTAATGTTTCAATTGAACCACAATTCAAAATCAATGTCATGATATTTATTTCTTATACACACACACACACACACACACATATATATATATATATATATATATATATATATATATATATATATATATATATTATAACTTATTGTCAAGTTCAGCTTATTTCACTGACAGCTATTTTAATGGGTGGATATGAACAATTTTGAGGACGACTGTACATCAGATTTAATTTATATGTTTTATTTCTATTTAATTTTGATCTATTTATCAAAAATTTGAAAAATTATTTCAAGAAACTTCATGAAATCTAAATATCTTATTTTACTTTTGCTTCTTTGCACCAAAAATAAAAAAAAATAACAAGAGAAATTTTCCCAAAACATCTTTAAAAGAAGATGCTGCATCTTAAGGGGCTTTCCATTTAACACATTTCTAATTTAACAGCATATTTGCATTTAAACTCCATTTCTGCATATTTTTACGTCTATTCCAGCTTCCAGACCATAAAACATCTTATTCCAGGTGTCTGGAAGAGAAAAGTCCAGCATGCAGTCGAAGGAATTTCTGCAGCATGGCGCGTTTCTGCAGGGTCATGCAGCGTTGCGCTGATGTCACAGTAATTCAGCATCCTGTCCCAGAATGCCGTTTGGCACTTTTTTAAGTGTGGGGGGGGGGGGGCTACAGGTAAAGAACCCGGTCATCACCTGCTCAGTTTTGAGATTCAGGTTTTTCCCTCCAACATGTTTTCTTTCAGACTCGTGTAAAAAAACGTCCAAAATCAGCATTTAGGAGTTTATTTCCTGATTCTCTGATGAACCAAATCTCCTCAAACTGCAGCTGAAGTTGGTGTTTTTAACGGAGCAGCATCGTGATGCTCGTCTGATGTCTGGTATCCATGGAAACGTCTCTTCTTCCTGAACCATGTCATCTCGACCAAACTTGATGTTTCCAGCTCATGAATCTGATTGGATCTGATGTCTGTAAATAGTTATAGAACAAAAATGTGGAGAATTTTACAATATAAAACTTTAAAGGCTGTTTTCTCAAAGTGAGTTTTTTCTCTTATTCCGGGTAAAAAATCTCCGCTTCAGGAGCACTTACAGAAACCAAACTTTCAGGTTCTGATCCTGACTGGATTCTTAAAGTTTCTACCAAAGGATTCTTTCATATCTCATTCACAGCCTGATTTATAGAACGTTTCATCCCAAAAATATAACAAAAAATGATTGTTTTCTGCTTGTTGACAGTATATTCTAAATTGTGAAATGATCTATAGAGATATCCAGAATCCCCTCTGTTTTGACTTCAATATGTGAACAAAATAAAAAAAAAACTTTGAACATGGTTTCTTCCTGCGTTTAGATATTTCACAAATATATGCAAATTTGTCTATATTTTGGCTATATGATACCTAATTTGCATATTTAAACATAAAATTTCAGCAAACTTGCAATAAAAGAAATGATCGCCCTGATGTGGGGAATAAAGCAGGAGAGTTTCATGGTGACACCAGTTACATTCTTTACCGCATCTCCCTGCAGTGTCTCGCCTGAAATGGACATGATGTTTGTTTGCACTGACGTTTGGAAGCAGATGCAGCTTTTGGTTATTTTACATAGATAGATAGATAGATAGATAGATTATTCATCCCCTCCAATTAAAGAAGGAAAAAAAATCATCTGTCAGTGAAATAAGATGAAATTGACAAAAGTAATAATAAATAAAAATTCTATGAAAATCATGACCTTGATTTCAAATTTTGATTCAACAGAAATATTAAAAACAAACACACAAAAAATAAAACGAGTAAACAAGCATGACGGGGCTCTGAAGCTAAATTGTTTTCTGTAACATCCAATCAGACGTCTGCACCTGTTGACAGGTATGTTTGTCCATGTTCATGGGAAAGATGCTCTAATGCAGCTATTCTTCACCAAGCTCGGGCCTCCAGCGCCACCTAGAGGCCGCGAGGACCGTATATTTCCACTGTTATTTATGACTGGATGAGTTGTAATGTAGCCTCCCCCACCTGCAGGCGCTAATTTGTCTGAGTTTAACAAACAAGCAGAAGAAGACACTCAGCTAGCCGCTAGCATGTAGCTAACGTTGTAAAGAAGAGTTAAAACTAAATAATGACGATAAAATGGTCCCAAACCGCAACTAAAGAGGCAAAAATCCACTCCAGTTTATTAAATACGGATTAGTGAGTGGAGATAACAAAGCAGAGCTGGAAGATGGATGGAGCACCAGCTAATGCTAATGCTAATGCTAACAGAAGCCCTGAAGCATCTGCAGCTTCATCTAGAAACAAACATCTAACACGTTGGAAAGAAAGAATTTAACATAAAAAGAGAGAAAATCAGCTGTTGATGCAGAAAATGTCTGTTATGTTTGGAAGTTCTTAAAAAATTCTACGAAAAGTTTAAATAAATAAATTGTTGAATGAAATTTTGTGTTTTAATTTTCTGTCTAAACAAACAAAATCCAGGTTTTTACAGATTATTTAAACTGAGCCTTTTTATTTCCAATGTGATCTATTACTGCAGCATTTTATCTCTTTTTAAATCAGTTTCCATCAGTTTTTTCTGTTGTTCCTCTTTTTGTAGTAAAATGTTGTAGATTTTGTGTTTATAGCCTAATTCTGATTTGTTCTTGTAGGAGTCTGATTTTCTTCCATGAATTATACGTGTGATATAAATGTGTTTGTGACCATCTCAGAATATATTTTATATGATGTTATTCATGTTTATCAGCCACATTTTACAGGTTCAGTCTGTTAAAGCAGCTGGATTTGCTTTAGTTATTAAAGAAAGAAACCAGAAATGATCATTACACTGATACAGAGTTAAAGATGAACCTGGACCAGTTTGGACTGGAACCTGGACCAGTTTGGACTGGAACCTGGAACCTGGACCAATTTGGACTGGAACCTGGACCAGTTTGGACTGGAACCTGGACCAGTTATTACACTGATACAGAGTTAAATATGAACCTGGACCAGTTATTACACTGATACAGAGTTAAATATGAACCTGGACCAGTTATTACACTGATACAGAGTTAAATATGAACCTGGACCAGTTATTACACTGATACAGAGTTAAATATGAACCTGGACCAGTTTGGACTGGAAACTGGACCCATCATGATAAAGGCTGAGAACTCCTGCTCTAATGTGTCTCGGACAGTTTTGTTTGTTTGTTTTTAAATTATAATTTCCAACCACAGTTCACAAGCAATAATTTACTTCACTAAATTATAATTTTTCAAATTTTTATTTATTATCAGTTTATTTAGTTTCTTGTTATTTGAATTATTAATGTGAATAATTTTGAGGAGACAAGATGTTGTAGCTATTCTAGTAGTTCAAAATTATTCATCCCCTCCAATTAAAGAAAATGCTAAATTCTCAATAGTAATTCAAACAATACAAAGAAACTAATAATAAATAAAAAATTTACAAAATTATAATTTAGTGAAATAAAACATTGCTTTTGAATTGTGGTTGAAAATAATAGAAAAATAATAGAAAATCAGGTTCCCCCCGTTCTGCTCTGGAAGAGTCCTTCAGTGTAAATGACGGAGGTCGAAATCCACCGTCGCATCCAGTCGGATAAACGTCCTGAAATACATCAGCTGAAGCATGTAGAGAAATATATTTCTGGGGGTGTAGAGATGGAGAGAAGTGATCTGACTCGACCTTCAGCCTGCTGCTTGTTGCTGCTTGCCAGCAGCTTCAGGCGATTCTGCAGCAGCCGCTAAAATAACACCTCAATCTCTGACCTCTGCCATCTTTGTGCTGCATCAACACCACATACTTTACCTTTCAATAGGAGGTTTATAAATCTATTAAATTATTATTTAATTAATACTGCAACTGATTTTCACAAAGAAAATTGCAACAGAATATAAAAATGGATAAAACTGCCTGAACATAATGACTATTACAAAAGGATAGATATAAAAAGGGGAATATAAAGAGAAAAGAAAAGGGACATACAAAAGGAAATAAACTAGAGTATTTATAGATAAATGAATAGGGATATATATAAGTTAATAAATAAGAAAATATACAAGTAAATAAAAAGAAACTATACAGGTAAATAAATAAAAAGATTATGTAAGTAAATAAATAAGAAACATATGAGTAAGTAAATAAGAAAATATATAAGTAAATAAATAAATTATATAAATAACTAAATAAGAAACTATATAGGTAAATAAATAAAAAATATATAAGTAAATAAGAAAATATATAAGTTAAATAAAATATTTAGGTAAATAAATGAAAATATAAAAGCAAATAAATAAGGATAATAAATTAATAAGGAAATATATATGAAAATAAATAAAATAATATAAGTGAAAATAAAAACCTATAAAAATACAAAAATATCTTTATGTTTTAGGAATTTGTCTATATTTTTCCTCATTTATTTTCTTATTCTTTTTCAGATTTATTCTTCTCTCAATAGTTCGTCAGATTATTGTTTCAAACGAAACTAGAGCGTACAATTATCAAATAAAATTGGGATTTTGGGGTCTTTCAATATTAACACATTATTGCAAAGCGATTAGTGTGTGAAATTAACCCATTTATTTCTTCATTATTGCATAAATGACTAAGTTATTAGTAAAACCATGTTAAACATCCCAGGTCATCATCATGTCAGTGAGAGCGGCTGATTTGGGGGATGTCGGCGTCTCATCACAGCAGAGAAGCGAATCCACCAGAAATCACTGATCCTCCTTATTTATGAAGTTTCTCATAGTTTTCAGTCTCACATGTAGAATTTTTATCATTGAGTCCAGAAACAAACTTATTCCAGCTGCTGCTCTAAAAACCCACATTTGCTCCTATTTTGGTGAGAAAAGCTGAATGTTTCCACAGCTGTGAACAGAATCCACTTCATCCTCCTCACTGATGAAGATTCGGGCGTTTCCAGCCTCACATGAACACAAATGTACGTTATGTTGGGGGGGGGGCTCAAACGTTTGGGAACCGCGGTGACGACAGAAACGGACGGATGCTGCCGGACCCTGGACTGCTGCTCACTGGCATCGTTTTAGTGGTTTTTACACCGTGTGTGGTTTTTATTTACCTGTTTTTAAGGGGACTTGTAACGAGCTGGTTGGCCGCACCCGCAGACAGAACCTTTGATCCGGATGGACGGGTGCTGACCCCCCCAGGCCAGCGGAGCAGGTTTGAGAGATGGGAAGTGGAGAGTAGCAGTACCGGGTACCTGAAGGAGCAGTTCCTGCAGCAGAGAGACGGGACTGAGCGAACCAGGGATCTGTGCTGGGACCCGGGGCTTCGGCAGGGCGCCTGCCACCAGGGGGCGCCAGAGATCGCGGTCAACGCTCCGGATGTCAGGATGCAAAAATGAAACTTGTGAGCAGCAGTGAGCACGAGGAGAGAAGACTGTTGGACAGACTTCTAGCAGGTGAAGATGGTGAACTGTGAGGAACGGGAAGTAACTACGGGTACGACCCAAAACATTAGAATATACTGAAAAAGTTAATTTATTTCTATAATTCAACTTAAAAGGTGCAATTTACATATTGTATAGATAAATAATATGCAGATCAATATATTTCAAGCTTTTATTTGTTTGGATGTTGCTGATTAGAAGTTGCAGCTTAAAAAAACCTCAAATCTAAAACTAAAAAAATTAGAATATTGCATGAAATCCATTTAAAAAGAACTTTAAATCCAAAAATATGCGTCTTCCTGCAGTAAAATCTTGCATGTGTACTTAGTACTTGGTTTGGTCCTTTTGCATGAATGACTCCTTAACCCGGCATAGCATGGATGCTAGCAGCTTTAACCCGGCGTGGCATGGATGCTAGCAGCTTTAACCCGGCGTGGCACGGATGCTAGCAGCTTTAACCCGGCGTGGCATGGATGCTACCAGCTTTAACCCGGCGTGGCATGGATGCTAGCAGCTTTAACCCGGCGTGGCATGGATGCTAGCAGCTTTAACCCGGCGTGGCACGGATGCTAGCAGCTTTAACCCGGCGTGGCATGGATGCTAGCAGCTTTAACCCGGCGTGGCATGGATGCTAGCAGCTTTAACCCGGCGTGGCATGGATGCTAGCAGCTTTAACCCGGCGTGGCATGGATGCTAGCAGCTTTAACCCGGCGTGGCATGGATGCTAGCAGCTTTAACCCGGCGTGGCATGGATGCTAGCAGCTTTAACCCGGCGTGGCATGGATGCTAGTAGCTTTAACCCGGCGTGGCATGGATGCTAGCAGCTTTAACCCGGCGTGGCATGGATGTTAGCAGCTTTAACCCGGCGTGGCATGGATGTTAGCAGCTTTAACCCGGCGTGGCATGGATGCTAGCAGCTTTAACCCGGCGTGGCATGGATGCTAGCAGCTTTAACCCGGCGTGGCATGGATGCTAGCAGCTTTAACCCGGCGTGGCACGGATGCTAGCAGCTTTAACCCGGCGTGGCATGGATGCTAGCAGCTTTAACCTGGCGTGGCATGGATGCTACCAGCTTGTGGCATATCTCAGCTGTTATGGAGACCAACATGCTTCCATCACAGCCTTGAGCTCTTCTTTATTGTTTGCTCTCTTCCCGTTCAGCTTTCTCTGATGTCCCACATGTTTCAATGGGGTTCAGGTCAGGTGGGTTTGCGGGCCAATCCAGCATGGTGATCCATGGTTGTTGAAGCAGGATTTGGTAGTTTTGGCAGTGTGGGCAGGTGCCAAGTCCTGCTGGAAGATGAAGTCTGCATCCCCATACAGCTGGTCCACATGATGGTGGTAGCCTATCAGATTCTAGCTTCTGTATCACATGATGGTGGTAGCCTATCAGATTCTAGCTTCTGTATCACATGATGGTGGTAGCCTATCGGATTCTAGCTTCTGTATCACATGATGGTGGTAGCCTATCAGATTCTAGCTTCTGTATCACATGATGGTGGTAGCCTATCAGATGTCATCAGGTTATTCTACATCATGTTTAAGTAAATATGTAATATTACTATCACATTTTCTATTTTAACTTTTTCCACTTAGTAACTTTGATTGTTTTAGTTAGTATTTATTAAGTTTTTTGATAATCTAACGACGTTTTTATTCTTATTTTTGTTTAATTTTAACATCACTTTCATTTATTGTTTTAAAAGCGTTTCTTTCTGGTACTTCTGTTCTCAGGTTTTACTTATATCTAATATTGCTCCTGCATTTAAGATATTAATGGAAAATGTAAAATCATGTGATTTCCTTTTAAACGATAAAAGGTATCGGTATCGCTAAAAAAGTTCCAAACACGTGAAAAACTTGGGTATCAGCCATCCTTAGTCTGCCCCTCAGAGTGAGACAAAAACCAACATCTTGTTTCTGATTAATTGTAAAAATAATAAATTTGTAATTGATGTTGTTTCTTGTTTATTTTTTATTAGACCAATAAAGATGCATTTAGTTACAAACAATCTTCCGTTCAGACCGTTTTAATGTCCAATATTTGCGGGGAAATGAGATCAGATGCGATCCTAACCCCCCCCCCCTCTCTCTCCCTCTCTCTCTCTCCCTCTCTCTCTCTCTCTCTCTCCTTCTCTCTCTCTCTCTCTCCCTCTCCCTCCCTCTCTCTCTCTCTCTCTCTCCTCTCCCCCCCCCCCCCCCCTCTCTCTCTCTCTCTCTCTCTCTCTCAGCCATCCCCTGATTGGACGCTCCTCTCTCCTCCGCCGGCTGCACGAGCGCGGCGCGCAGCCAGCGCGAGACTCCGAGCAGAGGAGGACTGGGTGCGAAGCGGACTGGACCCGGATCGAGAGGGGGGGGGACCGGGAACAACAGTGCGGGTAGGTGTCCTGAAAACACGCGTTGCGCGCGCGTGCGCGCATCATTTGGCTCCTTTCAGCTGCTGATCATTTCTGCTGCTCTGGCGCGCGCGCGGCTGTGACAGCGGATGTTTATTTGTGTTCTTTGTTTACTTTTCTTTGTTTTGCATTTTTAGTTTATTTTCCGGCGTGACGTCACAGCTGCTGGTACCTCAGAGATAATCCGTGGAAGTGTGTAATCTGTGGGTGAAGTGCGCGTCAGCGCTGCTGAAGTCTCATCTGTGTGAGAGAGAAAGATGAAACAAAGCAGGGACGGAATAAATCCAGCCTGGAATGGGAGCATTGTGCACTTTAAAGCCTCAGTGGTTCATCTGGCTGCTAATCCACGTCACTGAAACACAAACTAGTGAAATCCATCCGCCTCAGAGCCGCTGAGCTGCGCTTCATCACTCTGGCAGATCCAGCTGCTCAGGAACTCCGAGAAAAACCCGGGAAGTGGATGCGGGCTAACCTTTAGTGACATGCTGCTCAATAGGATTTCACCTTGTAGCCGACGAGTCCGGAACAATCAGTCACAGCTCGCTGCAGTCTCCGCTAAGCCCCCCCACTCCTTTTCCACAGATTTATTCTGACTTTGAAAGGCGAATGCCACGGATCTGCAGCGTCTCCGTCCTCCAGCACTGATCCTCTTTCTGGAATTAGCCGCTGCTTGATGCGGTTGCATCAATACTTCCTCACGCCCCCCCGGACACGGGGGCGAGACCTCTGCGTTTTTAAGCAGCTCGACCTTAAAACCCCAGTCTGGGGTGTTAATGAAGGCTGAAGCTGCCAGATCCAGCTGGGGGGCTGGCGCCGGTCCAGGCGCTGCAGGATGGAAATGTTCCACCCGGCTCTGGGATTGTCCCAGGATCTAAGCTCCTGTGATCTGGTAGGTGGGGGTGCGTTCATAGAAGAGTTTGGGAGCGTAGTTGGAGGCAGAGATGAGCTGATTTCTACTTTTGTCTGAAGTCATTCAGCAGGTCATCCGTTCATCTGCATCATCTCTCCATCTGCTTTCAGGCGTTTAAACAAACACACAGCAGGAACTGTTTCCATATTTCCACGTTTCCACGTTTCCGCGTTTCCACGTTTCCGTGTTTCCATGTTTCCGCGTTTCCATGTTTCCGTGTTTCCGTGTTTCCGTGTTTCCACGTTTCCACGTTTCCACATTTCCACGTTTCCTCGTTTCCCATGTTTCCCATGTTTCCCATGTTTCCGCGTTTCCACGTTTCCACGTTTCTGTGTTTCCACGTTTCCTCGTTTCCGCGTTTCCACGTTTCCACGTTTCCACGTTTCTGTGTTTCCACGTTTCCTCGTTTCCACGTTTCCTCATCTGCACTTATTTCTGCTGCTTTTCACCTTCTATCCTCACAAACCAGCTCCCTGCAGCAGAAAGATCTGCTTTCTTTATTCCAGACATGGACGATCGTTATTTCCTTCTTTTTCAAATCAAACTTTCTGCTCACTTGTTGATCTTTGGCTGCTCCTGATTGGATGTGACCATCAGTTTAAAGGAATATTGTGTATATATATATATATATCTTACTTCAGCGAAGCGCACATGTACGCATTCACAAAACTACGGCAGCCTCGGCGTTCAGAGCCTACTCTGCCAATAATACAAGCGTAGAAGAAGAAATTCTCTGTTTACATTGTGCTCAGAGCGACAGAGCTGCAGACAAACACAAGAGGGTCCAAGAGGGGTTGATGTTGATTTAAAACAAAGAAAGAAAGAAAAAGAGAACGTGTGATCTCGTCGGCCGCAGCTTCCGTAGTTTCATGAACGTGCATCGGCGTGCTCACAGGAGATGTGATGTTGTACTGATGTAGTACTGATGTAGTACTGATGTAGTACTGATGTTCTACTGTTTAGGCTCTAAAAATCTACTAAATGACGTCGTTTCCAGTAAATTCTGGACGCTACCCACTCAGGACACGTGGATTACATTGGACGAGCAGTATGGAGGAATATTGACACGTTTTTGTGGACTTTAAGGACCTTTTTGGCTCGGACCCCGGTGAACTCCATTATATGAAAGTTGGGGGGAAACGAGAAGCCTTCCTGATCTCCGGCTGCATTTGAGATATTAAAAAGTGCTGCAGAGTCTTTCTCACCATGAGGGGGGGTGGAAGATAAAGTTACATCATTCTGTGGGTGGAATGCTCCTTTAAGCTCTCTGATTGGTAATCAGAGAGCCGGTAATAATAAGAAAAAACAAATAAACAAAACTGTCCCAGACACATCCGAGCATCTTTCCCATGAACATGGACCAACAGCAGGTGCAGACGTCTGATTGGACGTCGGAGCCCCATCATGCTTGTTTACTTGTTTATTTTTTATGTGTTTGTTTTTAATATTTCTGTTGAACCACAATTCAGAATCAACGTCATGATTTTCATAGATTTTTTATTTGTTATTAATTTTGTCAATTTCAACTTATTTCGCTCCCAGCTGAGCTTTTCCTTCTTTCGTTGTAGGACATGAATAAATTTGAAGACAGGAAGGCAGCAGGAGTTACAGCAGCTACGCTGACAGGAAAAAAAAGCTTAAAACAATAAATGACTTCTCAACTATTAAATTAGTTTTGATAGTCGGCATAATCACCATTAATCGACTAATCGTGGCGGCGCTGAACCAAACCAACATGATGAAAACGTAAGCTGGTGCATCTCAACACGTCTGTTATTTAGGGCGCATTCACAAAGCATGGACCGCTAGACTCAGTCCGATTGGTCGGCTCGCTGCTCGGCGATATTTCTCCTTTCACTCTTCCTTCAATGATATGAAGTCTGCCAGTACCACATGCTGAAAAACAGCCCCCACCATGATGCTCCCACCTCCAAACTTCACTGTTGCTATGGTGTTTTGGGCTCAAGTGCGGTGCCGTTTCTCCTCCAAGCATAAGGTGTCTTATGACATCACACTGCAAAAACTCAAATTATAGCAAGTATATTTTTTTCAATTTTAGTCAAAATATCTCATAAAACTCAAAATAAGACAAAATTACTGAAAGAGAAACATTTCAGTGAGATATAGGAACTTATTAAAGCAATGCATCTTATTTTAAGAAATCTTATCAAGAAAGTTTTGCTCGTTCTATTGGCAGATTTTTTTGCTTATTACAAGCAAAAAAATCTTGGCCACTCTTAAAAACGATTTTTTGTTCTTATATCTCACTGAAATGTTCCTTTTAGGTAATTTTGTCTTATTTTTAGTGTGATGGGATCGTTTGACTAGAAATGATAAAAATACACTTGTTAAGATTTGAGTTTTTGCAGTGCAGTCCCACACGTGTGTTTGTCGTGGTAGCTTTACCCACAATGCCCAATGTTTTACCCACAATGCCCAATGTTTTACCCACAATGCCCAATATTTTACCCACAATGCCACGCTAAACCAGATGCAGGAAGCAGCAGTTTGAAGTCCTCTTCACGTATTTGGTCCACTTCAATCGGAACAAGACCAGCGTTTGTCGGCGGACCAAGTCCACTTGGAACCACTTATACACACTCAGAAACACAGGTACCAGTTTGTACCTAAAAGGGTCCAAAGCTTGTTGCTGGGGGGGGGTTCCTTTCTGAAAGACATTTCTGTACCTTCATGGTCCATTTTTGTACCTTATCAAGCTGTATGAGTTAATAAAGTACAATTAAACCAATTAAAGATGATGAATAAAAGTCAATAAAATAGAGATTATGACAACAATCAAAGATGCTAATAATAAATGAATAATTATTATAGAAATATTAGGCCAAACACATATAAAATTATACATATAATTATTACTATGATTATTATGAAAATCATTATATAATAACTATAATTATACTACTGTTTAGAAGTACTGCTATTTATAGTTATTGTACAAGCTACACACATTTTTCAATGCTGCAGGTACCCTTAGGGTTGGAATGGTACAAATGTGTACTTTATAGTACTTTGGAGCCTTTTTCATAGTATATAGGTACTTCTGGCCTCATAAAGACCAATATTGTACTTTTGAGAGAACATTTGTAGCAAATGTACCTGCAGGTACAGAAATGATCCTGTTTGGTACCTCTGTTTCTGAGAGTGTTTAAGTGATAGTGCTCAGCAGGGGTCTGGTGGCGTTTTAAGGGTTAAACATAAACTACATCTTCTGTGAGAGGAAGCATCCTCTGGCTGCACGTGTAATAAGCCTGGTTTTAACTCATTGTGACCTTCACGTGGGGGTTTGTCCCATCCTGATGACAGAATCGATGCATTAAAACGTTTACCGTGACATGATTCCTCAGCGTCCTCCCGTGTGGAGAACGGGAGACGTTTGCTTGGCTGAAGTGACTCTGCAGCAGAAGCTGCAGGCGCAACCAGACGCTCTTAATTGCATCATATTTTAGTCCTGGAAATGACTTGGATTGGATTTACGGTGCAACACGGAGCCTCCCAGAGGAGATGAACTGTGCGTGACATTGATGAATGGTGTTTGTGAAGACTGTAATGGAAAAGTGGATTACAGCCGGGCTTATTAACTCATTCATAGTTTGGCTCTCATTGTGCTTTTCATGTTGTGTTTGGTGTCAACAGGAATTAAGGGAAAAATCTGTCGGTCGGGAGATTGTGTTGCTGTGTGTGATGGCATTTTGGTTTTCCTCGGGGAGACGTGCTTCTTTCAAGTGTTCAGCTCCGCTCGTCAAATGTCAGCAGTGTTATTTTCTCCTCTGGAAACGGCTCTTTATGAAAAGCATCACTTTACATTTGCTCCATTTTCCCGTCATCAGCGCTGGTTTCACGCGGTGCTGCTGTTCATCACCAGGACGGAGTCAGTCACCGCTAAGTGGCAGCTCCGATGGGCTGAGCACTTAAACCAGTTAAACCGGAAACAGATTATTCCAGATAATCCTGATAGTTTTCTACAGCTGGGTTCAACAGAAACGTCACATCCTGCAGTTTTCCTCTCTTCCATCTTTGGAAGGCCTGATGGTTGATGCTGGACACCATTTAAATCAGCTTTTTATACTGGATAGAACTGGACAACGTCAGAGTGTAACGGACTGAAATGGTCTAATTCTGGTTGGAGTTCCCTGCAGTTTTCCTACAAAGTGGGTGCTGGTTTACAGACTGGTGCTCACGCTACTTTTAGCTAGTTCTGGGCAGTTTACTGGTTTTTATGACATTAATTTGTCTTAAATACCAGTTTAAACACCGTTGGGAACTTGTTCCCAGGGACCTTTTTCACCGTTGCACCAGTAAACCTGCAGCTGTTACTGGTTCAGGGGGACCTTTTTCACCGTTGCACCAGGAAACCTGCAGCTGTTACTGGTTCAGGGGGACATTTTTCACCGTTGCACCAGTAAACCTGCAGCTGTTACTGGTTCAGGGGGACCATTTTCACCGTTGCACCAGTAAACCTGCAGCTGTTACTGGTTCAGGGGGACATTTTTCACCGTTGCACCAGTAAACCTGCAGCTGTTACTGGTTCAGGGGGACAATTTTCACCGTTGCACCAGGAAACCTGCAGCTGTTACTGGTTCAGGGGGACATTTTTCACCGCTGCACCAGTAAACCTGCAGCTGTTACTGGTTCAGGGGGACAATTTTCACCGTTGCACCAGTAAACCTGCAGCTGTTACTGGTTCAGGGGGACATTTTTCACCGTTGCACCAGTAAACCTGCAGCTGTTACTGGTTCAGGGGGACCGTTTTCACCGTTGCACCAGGAAACCTGCAGCTGTTACTGGTTCAGGGGGACCGTTTTCACCGTTGCACCAGTAAACCTGCAGCTGTTACTGGTTCAGGGGGACATTTTTCACCGTTGCACCAGGAAACCTGCAGCTGTCTTGTCTGAGGACAGTGGGGTTGGTGGTCTCGTCAGACCTCCAGGTTCTGGTTTCGGACCAGAACCTGGAACTGGTCCTCGGCAGCATTCAAGCTTCTCAGCTCTCGAACAGAAACTATAAATGATGAATTTTATTGTTTACTTCACAGAACAGGAGGATTCTGGGAATTACAAGTTTCCTGTTCCCACATTTTTGGGGATACGCGCCACAGCCCGGAGACTTTTCTCACCACTACATCATATCAGTACTTTTACACACTGCAGATACAGTTGTTGGGCATACTGTGTACTACAGCTTGGGTACATGCTGAGTACGAAACGTAGTTATGAAACGGGCAGTGTTCCACAGAAGGCTGGAGGATCTACCCCCCCCCTGCAGCTGCTGGTGGGTGGGGACAGATTAGCATATTTATAGATCCATTTTCTCACAGTGAGGACGGAGCTGTAGGTCATCCTGAGGCTGTTTCAGGACATGAGGGTTTTTTCTGGTAAATATTGGACATGAGCAAATTTGCTGAACACAGATGAACACAGATTAGTGGATTAATAAATCCTAGAGGGGGGGGGGGGGCCGGGGGGGGACAGACATACCACCTGCTGGTGGGGAAGCAGAGGGGAAGGCCCGATCTCAATTTTCCCCATTCGCCCTCCGTTTTGCATGTTGACATGCAGGGGTAGGGGTGTCTTAGTCCTGTAAGGACAGAGGGGTAGGGGTGTCTCAGTCCTGTTAGGTCAGAGGGGTAGGGGTGTCTTAGTCCTGTAAGGACAGAGGGGTAGGGGTGTTTTAGTCCTGTTTGGTCAGAGGGGTAGGGGTGTCTTAGTCCTGTTAGGTCAGAGGGGTAGGGGTGTCTTAGTCCTGTTAGGACAGAGGGGTAGGGGTGTTTTAGTCCTGTTTGGTCAGAGGGGTAGGGGTGTCTCAGTCCTGTTAGGTCAGAGGGGTAGGGGTGTTTTAGTCCTGTTAGGACAGAGGGGTAGGGGTGTCTCAGTCCTGTTAGGACAGAGGGGTAGGGGTGTCTCAGTCCTGTTAGGTCAGAGGGGTAGGGGTGTCTCAGTCCTGTTAGGACAGAGGGGTAGGGGTGTCTCAGTCCTGTTCGGTCAGAGGGGTAGGGGTGTCTCAGTCCTGTTAGGACAGAGGGGTAGGGGTGTCTCAGTCCTGTTAGGACAGAGGGGTAGGGGTGTCTCAGTCCTGTTAGGACAGAGGGGTAGGGGTGTCTCAGTCCTGTTCGGACAGAGGGGTAGGGGTGTCTCAGTCCTGTTAGGAGAGAGGGGTAGGGGTGTCTCAGTCCTGTTCGGTCAGAGGGGTAGGGGTGTTTTAGTCCTGTTAGGACAGAGGGGTAGGGGTGTCTCAGTCCTGTTAGGACAGAGGGGTAGGGGTGTCTCAGTCCTGTTAGGACAGAGGGGTAGGGGTGTCTCAGTCCTGTTCGGTCAGAGGGGTAGGGGTGTCTCAGTCCTGTTAGGACAGAAGGGTAGGGGTGTCTCAGTCCTGTTCGGACAGAGGGGTAGGGGTGTCTCAGTCCTGTTAGGAGAAAGGGGTAGGGGTGTCTTAGTCCTGTTCGGTCAGAGGGGTAGGGGTGTCTCAGTCCTGTTGGGTCAGAGGGGTAGGGGTGTCTCAGTCCTGTTGGGACAGAGGGGTAGGGGTGTCTTAGTCCTGTTGGGACAGAGGGGTAGGGGTGTCTCAGTCCTGTTCGGTCAGAGGGGTAGGGGTGTCTCAGTCCTGTTGGGACAGAGGGGTAGGGGTGTCTCAGTCCTGTTCGGTCAGAGGGGTAGGGGTGTCTTAGTCCTGTTAGGACAGAGGGGTAGGGGTGTCTCAGTCCTGTTAGGTCAGAGGGGTAGGGGTGTCTCAGTCCTGTTCGGTCAGAGGGGTAGGGGTGTCTCAGTCCTGTTAGGACAGAGGGGTAGGGGTGTCTCAGTCCTGTTCGGTCAGAGGGGTAGGGGTGTCTCAGTCCTGTTCGGTCAGAGGGGTAGGGGTGTCTCAGTCCTGTTGGGACAGAGGGGTAGGGGTGTCTCAGTCCTGTTAGGACAGAGGGGTAGGGGTGTCTCAGTCCTGTTGTGTCAGAGGGGTAGGGGTGTCTCAGTCCTGTTCGGACAGAGGGGTAGGGGTGTCTTAGTCCTGTTAGGAGAGAGAGGTAGGGGTGTCTTAGTCCTGTTAGGACAGAGAGGTAGGGGTGTCTCAGTCGTGTTCGGTCAGAGGGGTAGGGGTGTCTCAGTCCTGTTAGGTCAGAGGGGTAGGGGTGTCTCAGTCCTGTTAGGTCAGAGGGGTAGGGGTGTCTCAGTCCTGTTAGGCAGAGGGGAGGGGTGTCTCAGTCCTGTTCGGCAGAGGGGAGGGGTGCCAGTCCTGTCGGCAGAGAGGTAGGGGTGTCTCAGTCCTGTTCGGTCAGAGAGGTAGGGGTGTCTCAGTCCTGTTAGGACAGAGGGGTAGGGGTGTCTCAGTCCTGTTAGGACAGAGGGGTAGGGGTGTCTTGGTCCTGTTAGGACAAAGGAGTAGGGGACCACTGTCTCGGTCCTGTTAGGTCAGAGGGGTAGGGGTGTCTCAGTCCTGTTAGGACAGAGGGGTAGGGGTATATCCCACTTCAAAGTAAGGAGTCTGACAAATTTGTGAATTAGGAGCAAGATTGCTGCTACAGAATCCAAAAATGTCCACAAATGTAAATATTGCCTCTGTAGATAAAGGTTTTAATGTATGACAATTGTTGTATTGTCTAGTTGAATGTTGTTTAAATGTTAACGTCATTTTCTCTGTAAATTGCTCATGAAAACAATGTCTAGAGCCGTGTCTCAAACCGCACACTTCCCCGAGTGGACTGGAATTCAGTGCATAGTGCGCACAATGTACTTCGTCTGTAGTACACACTATTGTCACTAAATGCTGACCCAATCAGAGCACTGCACTTACCGGAAGTGACGGACTAGCATTGCCCGCTAACGTGTTTTTTCCCTCTTACCCCCTTTTTCCTTTTTTCGTTTTTTTATTTTTTTTTTTTTTTTTGAGCTAACGTCTACGAATGTTAGCACTGCATAACCACGGCCTCTATCCTTGTTCCCGGGGGGGTCGGTGGCCTCCTTTTTGGGGGCTGGGGGGTACTCTTTGTTGGTTAAAAGTATCTCTCTCTCTCTCTCTCCTTTCTTCTCTCTTTCCTTTTATTTCCTCTTTAATTTTTTCTCCTTTCCGTTAAATGGATGGTGTAATAGAATTTTAAATAAAGAAATAAAATGAATAAACATATATAAGTGGAGCCTTATTTCATAAATCCCTTTCAAGAAAACTTTCAACCAATAAAGAGCCAGGTCATATTCTCTCTATCTGAGGAAAGAAAGAGAAAACAAAAAAAAAAAAACATCTTTCAGTCAGGAACGGTTAAACGTTCTCGTTTCCACGTTCTTGTCTCAGTCAGGAACGGTTAAACGTTCTCGTTTCCACGTTCTTGTCTCAGTCAGGAACGGTTAAACGTTCTTCTTTCCACGTCTCTTGTCTCAGTCAGGAACGGTTAAACGCTCCCGCTTCCACGCTTCTTGTCTCAGTCAGGAACGGTTAAACGTTCTCGTTTCCACGTTCTTGTCTCAGTCAGGAACGGTTAAACGTTCTCGTTTCCACGTTCTTGTCTCAGTCAGGAACGGTTAAACGTTCTCGTTTCCACGTTCTTGTCTCAGTCAGGAACGGTTAAACGTTCTCGTTTCCACGTTCTTGTCTCAGTCAGGAACGGTTAAACGCTTCTCGTTTCCACGTTCTTGTCTCAGTCAGGAACGGTTAAACGTTCTCGTTTCCACGTTCTTGTCTCAGTCAGGAACGGTTAAACGTTCTCGTCTCAGTCAGGAACGGTTAAACGTTCTCGTTTCCACGTTCTTGTCTCAGTCAGGAACGGTTAAACGTTCTCGTTTCCACGTTCTTGTCTCAGTCAGGAACGGTTAAACGCTTCGCTTTCCACGTTCTTGTCTCAGTCAGGAACGGTTAAACGTTCTCGTTTCCACGTTCTTGTCTCAGTCAGGAACGGTTAAACGTTCTCGTTTCCACGTTCTTGTCTCAGTCAGGAACGGTTAAACGTTCTCGTTTCCACGTTCTTGTCTCAGTCAGGAACGGTTAAACGTTCTCGCTTTCCACGTTCTTGTCTCAGTCAGGAACGGTTAAACGCTCTCGTTTCCACGCTTCTTGTCTCAGTCAGGAACGGTTAAACGTTCTCGTTTCCACGTTCTTGTCTCAGTCAGGAACGGTTAAACGTTCTCGTTTCCACGTTCTTGTCTCAGTCAGGAACGGTTAAACGTTCTCGTTTCCACGTTCTTGTCTCAGTCAGGAACGGTTAAACGTTCTCGTTTCCACGTTCTTGTCTCAGTCAGGAACGGTTAAACGTTCCGTTTCCCTTCTTGTCTCAGTCAGGAACGGTTAAACGCTCATCTCGTCTCAGTCAGGAACGGTTAAACGTTCTCGTTTCCACGCTCTTGTCTCAGTCAGGAACGGTTAAACGCTCGCTTTCCACGTTCTTGTCTCAGTCAGGAACGGTTAAACGTTCTCGCTTCCACGTTCTTGTCTCAGTCAGGAACGGTTAAACGCTCGCTTCCACGTCTTGTCCAGTCAGGAACGGTTAAACGCTCCGCTTTCCACGTTCTTGTCTCAGTCAGGAACGGTTAAACGCTCTCGTTTCCACGCTCTTGTCTCAGTCAGGAACGGTTAAACGTTCTCGTTTCCACGCTCTTGTCTCAGTCAGGAACGGTTAAACGTTCTCGTTTCCACGTTCTTGTCTCAGTCAGGAACGGTTAAACGTTCCGTTTCCGCGTCTTGCTCAGTCAGGAGGAACGGTTAAACGTTCTCGTCTCAGTCAGGAACGGTTAAACGTTCTCGTTTCCACGTTCTTGTCTCAGTCAGGAACGGTTAAACGTTCTCGTTTCCACGGTTTTCTCAGTCAGGAACGGTTAAACGTTCTCTTCTGTCTTCCACGCTTCTTGTCTCAGTCAGGAACGGTTAAACGCTCTTACGTTCTTGTCTCAAAAATTCGTTTCACCTTCTTGTCTCAGTCAGGAACGGTTAAACGCTCTCGTTTCCACGTTCTTGTCTCAGTCAGGAACGGTTAAACGTTCTCGTTTCCACGTTCTTGTCTCAGTCAGGAACGGTTAAACGTTCTCGTTTCCACGTTCTTGTCTCAGTCAGGAACGGTTAAACGCTCTCGTTTCCACGTTCTTGTCTCAGTCAGGAACGGTTAAACGTTCTCGTTTCCACGTTCTTGTCTCAGTCAGGAACGGTTAAACGTTCTCGTTTCCACGTTCTTGTCTCAGTCAGGAACGGTTAAACGTTCTCGTTTCCACGTTCTTGTCTCAGTCAGGAACGGTTAAACGTTCTCGTTTCCACGTTCTTGTCTCAGTCAGGAACGGTTAAACGTTCTCGCTTCCACGTTCTTGTCTCAGTCAGGAACGGTTAAACGCTCGTTTCCACGCTTCTTGTCTCAGTCAGGAACGGTTAAACGTTCGTTTCCACGTTCTCGTCTCAGTCAGGAACGGTTAAACGTTCTCGTTTCCACGTTCTTGTCTCAGTCAGGAACGGTTAAACGTTCTCGTTTCCACGTTCTTGTCTCAGTCAGGAACGGTTAAACGTTCTTGTCTCAGTCAGGAACGGTTAAACGTTCTCGTTTCCACGTTCTTGTCTCAGTCAGGAACGGTTAAACGTTCTCGTTTCCACGTTCTTGTCTCAGTCAGGAACGGTTAAACGTTCTCGTTTCCACGTTCTTGTCTCAGTCAGGAACGGTTAAACGTTCCGTTTCCACGTTCTTGTCTCAGTCAGGAACGGTTAAACGTTCTTGTCTCACAGGAACGGTTATTCTTGTTCCACATTCTTTCTCAGTCAGGAACGTTTAAACGTTCTCGTTTCCACATTCTTGTCTCAGTCAGGAACGGTTAAACGTTCTCGTTTCCACGTTCTTGTCTCAGTGAGGAACGGTTACGCGTTCTCGTTTCCACGTTCTTGTCTCAGTCAGGAACGGTTAAACGTTCTCGTTTCCACGTTCTTGTCTCAGTCAGGAACGGTTAAACGTTCTCGTTTCCACGTTCTTGTCTCAGTCAGGAACGGTTAAACGTTCTCGTTTCCACGTTCTTGTCTCAGTCAGGAACGGTTAAACGTTCTCGTTTCCACGTTCTCGTCTCAGTCAGGAACGGTTAAACGTTCTCGTTTCCATGTTCTCGTCTCATTCAGGAACGGTAAACTGTTTGCTAACATGACGAGCTGAAGCTTCTTTTCATCGGCACCTCTTCATGCAGAATAAATGCTTCTGCGACTGCTTATGAGGTTGGAAGCTTCACTTTCAGCTTGTAATTACTGAATCCTGCAAGGTTTTCTTTCTCTGAGGGATTTCATGTTGATGTGCTCTGACCTGTGCTGTTCATCCACCCAGACTGGAGGGGGGAGGGGGGGGGGGGGGGGGGGGTTGTGTATGTGTGTGTGTGTGTGTGTGTGTGTGTGTGTGTGTGTGTGTGGGGGGGGGGGGGTGCTGCACATGGTTTATGCTTTTCATCAGCGTCTGTGACCGTCGTCCAGGGTTTATTGGATCATTTCATAATCTTGTTGACTGGAGCTTCGCCATGCTTGTCCTTCGCTTGTGATTCTGCAGCTGCAAATGATGGATTTAAACCCAGAAACACCATACTGGGATCATACTGGGACCATACTGGGACCATACTGGGATCATACTGGACCATACTGGGACCATACTGGGATCATACTGGGCTCAGACTGGGCTCAGACTGGGCTCAGACTGGGACCATACTGGGCTCAGACTGGGACCATACTGGAACCATACTAGGATCATACTGGGCTCAGACTGGGACCATACTGGGCTCATACTGGGACCATACTGGAACCGTACTAGGATCATACTGGGCTCAGACTGGGACCATACTGGGCTCATACTGGGCTCACACTGGGACCATACTGTGATCATACCGGGACCATACTGGGACCACACTTGGACCATACTGGGACCACACTTGGACCATACTGGGACCATACTGGGATCATACTGGAACCATACTGGGATCATACTGGGACCATACTGGGACCATACTGGGCTCAGACTAGGATCATACTGGGAATATACTGGGACCATACTGGGATCATACTGGGCTCAGACTGGGACCATACTGGGATCATACTGGAACCGTACTAGGATCATACTGGGCTCAGACTGGGACCATACTGGGCTCATACTGGGCTCACACTGGGACCATACTGTGATCATACCGGGACCATACTGGGACCACACTTGGACCATACTGGGACCACACTTGGACCATACTGGGACCATACTGGGATCATACTGGAACCATACTGGGATCATACTGGGACCATACTGGGACCATACTAGGAACATACTGGGACCATACTGGGCTCAGACTGGGACCATACTGGGACCATACTGGAACCATACTGGGATCATACTGGGACCATACTGGGACCATACTGGGATCATACTGGGACCATACTGGGAACATACTGGGACCATACTGGGATCATACTGGGACCATACTGGGACCATACTGGGACCATACTGGGCTCAGACTGGGACCATACTGGGCTCAGACTGGGACCATACTGGGATCATACTGGGACCATACTGGGACCATACTGGGATCATACTGGGACCATACTGGGCTCAGACTGGGACCATACTGGCATCATACTGGGACCATACTGGGCCAGACTGGGACCATACTGGGCTCAGACTGGGACCATACTGGGATCATACTGGGACCATACTGGCATCATACTGGGACCATACTGGGCTCAGACTGGGACCATACTGGGCTCAGACTGGGACCATACTGGGCTCAGACTGGGACCATACTGGGATCATACTGGGACCATACTGGGACCATACTGGGCTCAGACTGGGACCATACTGGGCTCATACTGGGACCATACTGGGCTCAGACTGGGATCATACTGGGCTCACACATGGACCATACTGGGACCATACTGGGCTCACACTGGGACCATACTGGGATCATACTGGGACCATACTGGGATCATACTAGGACCATACTGGGACCATACTAGGACCATACTGGGATCATACTGGGACCATACAGGGACCATACTGGGCTCAGACTGGGACCATACTGGGATCATACTGGGACCATACTGGGATCATACTGGGACTCAGACTGGGACCATATTGGGATCATACTGGGACCATACTGGGACCATACTGGGCTCAGACTGGGACCATACTGGGCTCAGAGTGGGGCCATACTGGGCTAACACTGGGACCATACTGGGACCATACTGGGCTCAGACTGGGACCATACTGGGATCATACTGGGACCACACTGGTCTCAGACTGGGATCATACTGGGACCATACTGGGACCATACTGGGCTCAGACTGAAACCATACTGGGACCATACTGGGATCATACTGGGACCATACTGGGACCATACTGGGACCATACTGGGATCATACTGGGACCACACTGGGACCATACTGGGATCATACTGGGACCATACTGGGACCATACTGGGACCATACTGGGATCATACTGGGACCATACTGGGCTCAGACTGGGACCATACTGGGCTCAGACTGGGACCATACTGGGACCATACTGGGATCATACTGGGACCATACTGGGCTCAGACTGGGACCATACTGGGACCATACTGGGATCATTCTGGGACCATACTGGGATCATACTGGGACCAGACTGGGCTCACACTGGGACTCACACTGGGACCATACTGGGACCATTCTGGGACCATACTGGGACCAGACTGGGACCATACTGGGCTCAGACTGGGACCATACTGGGCTCAGACTGGGACCATACTGGGACCACACTGGGACCATACTGGGACCATACTGGGCTCACACTGGGATCATACTGGGACCATACTGGGACCATACTGGGCTCAGACTGGGACCATACTGGGATCACACTGGGATCATACTGGGACCAGACTGGGCTCAGACTGGGACCATACTGGGACCATACTGGGATCATACTGGGACCAGACTGGGACCATACTGGGATCACACTGGGACCATACTGGGACCATACTGGGCTCAGACTGGGACCATACTGGGACCATACTGGGCTCAGACTGGGACCATACTGGGACCATACTGGGCCCAGACTGGGACCATACTGGGACCATACTGGGACCATACTGGGCTCAGACTGGAATCATACTGGGACCACACTGGGCTCATACTGGGACCATACTGGGACCATACTGGGCTCAGACTGAAACCATACTGGGACCAGACTGGGACCATACTGGGACTCAGACTGGGCCCATATTGGGCTCACACTGGGACCATACTGGGCTCACACTGGGACCATACTGAAACCATACTGGGCTCACACTGGGACCATACTGGGACCATACTGGGACCATACTGGGAACATACTGGGACCATATTGGGCTCACACTGGGTGTTGCACAAACCTTGAAACCAGGATGCAGGGAACCCTGTTCCACACAGCTGTATTCTCCCTGACGTGTCGTTGGCAGATGTTACTGCGCTCAGACTGGGACCATACTGGGACCATACTGGGATCATTCTGGGACCACACTGGTCTCAGACTGGGATCATACTGGGACCAGACTGGGCTCACACTGGGTGTTGCACAAAACTTGAAACCAGGAAGCAGGAACCCGGGTCCACACAGCTGTATCCACTACATGCGTTGGCGATGTTACTGGGCTCAGACTGGGACCATACTGGGACCAGACTGGGCTCAGACTGGGACCAGACTGGGATGTTTGCTGTTTTCCTGCAGACCGGCGGGTGGAGAGCGAGCTGAAGTGATGGTGCTTCCTCATTACCGCTGCAGTTTAAACAGTTTGATCAGGCTGACTTTATCACAGCAATCCTTATTAAAAGCTGTTTGCTCCCTTTGTGCAGCCCGGAGGGTCGCGCCAGCTCACGTTTGAAGCAGTATCTGCGTCTCGTAGCCGGGTTGGAGTGAAGGGGAGCGAGGGAGAGCAGGGCTGAGCGAGCATCTCCCACGCATCCCGTTATCTCACGCTCCACCAGCTGTGGCTGCATGCTGGCTGCTGTTGTGTTGGGTCTGGCGGCGGATGGGGGCTCGGATCTGCTTCGTCCAGCCCCGCGCTTACTCATCTATTTGTTTTCTCTAAATTGGCTTCTGATGAGGGGATTTGCTGGGTTGCTAAGCTGGCTGCAGATGCCTCCCAGTTCCCCCAGATCGGATTTTCATCAGAGTGGTCAAATAGCACCCTGTCTTCCACCTCCCGGTGGGACTCTTGAGACTGTCCGGCCTGCAAAGCGTGAGATTTATTGGCTTTGGAGCTGCAGCAAATGGTTTTTTAGGTAATCAGTAATTCCCCTAAATAATCAAGTAATGAGAAAATAGATATTTTTTCTTTATTTAAGGCAAGAGAGATTTATTTATACAGCGCATCTCACACAGGAGGAGAGCCAACGTGCAGCAGCTATAATAGCCGTTGAAACTAGAAATGAAGACGTTGTTTTAACGTGACGCTTTCATTTGTTTCTTTTTCTTTTCTTTTAACAAGCAGCGGGAACGTGGTGCACACAGACCCGATGTAAATCAGCCAGAAGGCTTCAGACATATAAACTTCTGAAATAATACGATAAAGTGTGTTTTAGAGGATTCTTAATCAAAACTCGTACGATCCCAAAATCAGCTTCTCTCAATAAGAAAATCCCAAATACGGATTTTTCATATGCCATGTGTGATCGTGTAGTTGTTTAGAAAAGAAATGCAGTCATTTCTAGGGGTGGAAAAAATATCGATACACTGAAATATCGCAATATTTTCATATGCCAATATATTGACATTTAAAAGGCAGTATTGATTATGGCTGGACAATTGATCGAATTTTGATTGTGATTTCAATTTTGCCTTCTCACGATCATAAAAACACTGTAATCGAAGATAACGGTTGTCACGTGTAACGCGGCGTGTACGTAACTGCGTGTCTGTAAATGCGTGTCTGTAAATGCGTGTCTGTAAATGCGTGTACGTAAATGCGTGTACGTAAATGCGTGTACTTAAATACGTGTATGTAAATACGTGTACGTAAATGCGTGTCTGTAAATGCATGTATGTAAATACGTGTTATAAATGCGTGTACGTAAATGTGTGTACGTAAATGTGTGTACGTAAATGCGTGTCTGTAAATGCGTGTACGTAAATGTGTGTACGTAAATACGTGTATGTAAATGTGTGTACGTAAATGCGTGTCTGTAAATGCGTGTACGTAAATGTGTGTACGTAAATACGTGTATGTAAATGCGTGTACGTAAATGCGTGTCTGTAAATGCGTGTCTGTAAATGCGTGTACGTAAATGTGTGTACGTAAATACGTGTATGTAAATGCGTGTACGTAAATATGTGTATGTAAATGCGTGTACGTAAATATGTGTACGTAAATACGTGTATGTAAATGCGTGTACATAAATGCGTGTATGTAAATGCGTGTACGTAAATGCGTGTATGTAAATGTGTGTCTGTAAATGCGTGTATGTAAACGCGTGTACGTAAATGCGTGTATGTAAATGCGTGTCTGTAAATGCATGTATGTAAATGCGTGTACGTAAATATGTGTACGTAAATACGTGTATGTAAATGCGTGTACATAAATGCGTGTCTGTAAATGCGTGTACGTAAATGCGTGTATGTAAATGTGTGTCTGTAAATGCGTGTATGTAAACGCGTGTACGTAAATGCGTGTATGTAAATGCGTGTCTGTAAATGCATGTATGTAAATGCGTGTACGTAAATATGTGTACGTAAATGCGTGTACGTAAATGTGTGTATGTAAATGCGTGTCTGTAAATGCATGTATGTAAATGCGTGTACGTAAATGCATGTACGTAAATATGTGTACGTAAATGCGTGTACGTAAATGCATGTATGTAAATGCGTGTACGTAAATACGTATACGTAAATGCGTGTACGTAAATGTGTGTACGTAAATACGTGTATGTAAATGCGTGTACGTAAATGCGTGTATGTGAATGCGTGTCTGTAAATGCATGTATGTAAATGCGTGTACGTAAATGCGTGTCTGTAAATGCATGTATGTAAATGCGTGTACGTAAATATGTGTACGTAAATGCATGTACGTAAATGCGTGTCTGTAAATACGTGTATGTAAATGCGTGTACGCAAATGCATGTACGTAAATGCGTGTACGTAAATGCGTGTACGTAAATGCGTGTACGTAAATGCGTGTACGTAAATGCGTGTACGTAAATGCGTGTACGTAAATGCGTGTACGTAAATGCGTGTACGTAAATACGTGTATGTAAATGCGTGTATCACCCCACCGATATTTTACCGATATTTAACTGATCAGGCTGCTGTTTCTAAAGTCTAAAAAAACAAAATGTGATATATTTACAGACTTTAAAACTTCTAAAGACTAGGGGTGGGAAAAAATATCGATATACTGAAATATCGCAATACTTTCATTTGCTGATATCATATTGACTAACGAAATCTCGCGATATTTCATTGTTCTATGAAAGATCTCGTGAGAATTCATGAAATGTTGTGAGATTTAGTATATAATCATGCATATCATGATTTCAATATCAATCAAAATAATTGTGATTATCATTTTTTCATAATCGTCCAGCCGTGGTATTGATCTATTTTACTAATGATAAATCACAAGACTTCAGAACAAAACGATGAAATCTCATGAGATTTCCCTAGTAAAATAGATTGATACCGCGTTTTTAAATATCAATTTGATATTGACTGATGAAACGTTGCGATATTTCAGTGTATCAATATTTTTTCCTCCCCTATTCACAGATTAATCTCCCTGTAATCTCCCTATCTGTATATCTTATATTTACAGTATTTTTTCTATTTTAGACCAATTGTAGTTTGTTATGTAATGTGTTTTTAAATGTGTGAACCTGCCCGGCGACAACGGATGGAAATGAGCAACAGCTAACTCTGGTACAAAACATCTCTTCAAGACTAATGTTTATCGTACACTGTCTCTGTTAAATAAACTAACTAAACTAAACTAAACTGTATTAGAACTAGAGCTGATATCCGATCCGATACCTGGATCGGATATCAGCTCCGATATTGAGTAATGAGCTGGAGCAGATATCGGATGAATGAGGCCGATCCAGCGTTTCTGTTTCTGTTTCTCAACTACAGTTGAAGTTGTTTTGAAAATGAATGCATCAACTTCTAGGGGTGGGAAAAAATATCGATACACTGAAATATCATGATTTTTTTCATATGCTGATATCATATTGACATTTAAAAACGCAGTATCGACCTATTTTAACCGGCATTAAACCAATCAGGCCGCTGTTTCTAAAGTAAGAAGAAACACAAACTTGTTCTTCAAAAATGCCTTTTTTTAAAAGACAGGTTCATTTAGGATGTTCTGTGTGAACAGAGTTTATACTCTTATTTGTGGAAATAGCCAAATATCCCTGTTTTCAGGTATCTTTTCTTTCTCAGGGTGGTTCTAGGATATCACGCACATATACTGTTAGTTTTGTCACTAAGTCTGACTTGTTCTACATAAACACACGTGGAGGTATTTTTCTAAATTTGCACAAGGAATGAATATTACATCATTAATTTTTCAGCTTTAATATCGGTATCGATATCAGTTATCAGCCACATGAGTTGTAAAATATTGGCATATCCGATATCAGCTCAAATATTCTGCATCCCTTATATATACATATATAAAAAATGTGTGTGTATATATAAACATGCACTGTGAGGTATCTACTGATGGCCACACCACTGAAACATTTCTGGCTCCGCCACTTAGAGCTGTGCAATTAATCGAAATTTAATCATGATTTTCTGTCAAACAATCTTCAAACTCATATAATCTAGTTGAAACTATTATTATTTTTTGCCATTTTTTTGGCACAATTTCTAAAAGTAATTCTGACGTTATCCAGGCAGTTTGTTGGGTGTCATTGACAGAAATGTTCTGGCATTGCAATGAAGCTCAACAGAGTTTATTTTGGGATGTGTTTATGTATATATATATATATATATATATATATATATATATATATATATATATATATATATATATATATATATATATATATACATATATAATTAAGTACATTTATTCTAATATAAAGAAATTGCAGAGCAGCTGGATATATCGTTTATTTGGGACATATTTCAATACAGCTGCAACTTTCATACTTATAACGACTACACTCTCAGAAACAGAAAAGAGGTACAGACAGGATCATTTCTGTACCTGCACGTACATTTACTACAAATATTCTCTCAAAAGTACAATATTGGTCTTTCTGAGGCCAGAAGTACCTATATACTATGAAAAAGGGTCCAAAGTAATATAAAGTACACATTTGTACCATTCCAACCCTAAGGGTACCTGCAGCATTGAAACATGTGTGTAGCTTGTACAATAACTATAAATAGCAGTACTTCTAAACAGTAGTATAATTATAGTTATTATATTACGATTTTCATAATAATCATAGTAATAATTATATGTATAATTATATATGTGTTTGGCCTAATATTTCTATAATAATTATTCATTTATTATTAGCATCTTTGATTGTTGTCATAATCTCTATTTTATTGACTTTTATTCATCATCTTTAATTGGTTTAATTGTACTTTATTAACTCATACAGCTTGATAAGGTACAAAAATGGACCATGAAGGTACAGAAATGTCTTTCTGAAAGGAACCCCCCCCAGCAACAAGCTTTGGACCCTTTTAGGTACAAACTGGTACCTCTTTTTCTGAAGTGCACATTTATTTTCAGTGCTAGAAACCTTCAACAGAAAAGCTAAATGAATGCGTCGTGGAAATAGAAAATAATCATTTGAATAATTGTGATTTCAATATTGGCCAAAATAATCCTGGTCATGATTTTGTTCGTAATCGGTCCGTAATTTTCATCTTTCGCTGACTTTGCTGCTCATTTTCTGGTTAAAAATATGACGGCGTCATCATCCTGCAGAACAGTGTTTCTGCGTGAAAGCAAAATATTCACATCAAGGATTGTTGTAAGTGACTTATTTCAGCTGTAATTAACGTCTGAGAGGGTTATTGTTTGTCTTCTGCCTTACTTCTGCTGCTGTATTGATACTTTACTGATCTATTATTGATATTTTTACCAGACGGTTTGTTTTCTGTTCGCTTCACCACATTCAGAGACCCTGCGGGTTATGAAAGGCACTAAAAGAGACATCCAAAACAAAATTCATGCTCCAATAAGAGGTTGTTATTCATAATGAGAATATTCTTTTCCTTCCCCCGCCTCGTCCCCCCCACCCCTCCTGGTTCCGTGCTGATATTTATATTCTGCATGGTTTGGGGGGAAATGGGATGAAAAGTTGAAGTCTTTGTGCTTTTCGCTCTCCAGCGTCATTAATTAAATGCGGGGGAGACAGTTGCCCCTCCGTTTCCACAGAGGCAAATCTGTTCAGCTTTATTTTTGGAGGCTGTGTGTAACATTTGCTGCTGCTGTTGGTGTAATTTGGCAGGTTGCATTAATATCTGACTGTGAGCGGAGTCGGTATCAATCAGCATCTGCTCGCAGTGAGCACACATGCCTCTGTGGACCCAACTAACCCATTTTGATCGTTATGTGTTTGACTCTCAGACCTAATTAGAGCTGCTGCTATTATGTGCACAAACACCAAACAGACCATCATTAATCTTCACTTAACGAGATGCAAAACCAATTATGGAAGAAACGTTTGATGCACGTGACGGCAGCTTTTGTTTAGATTTGACATTTGCTGTGAGAACGTGGAGCAGTCTGATCTTCATCACGTCCCGGCCGGTCTTACGAACAGCTGGAGGACGCATGTCCACGAGACTGAAGGACCAGGAGCAAAAGCTGAGGGTCTGGACTGGACAGGTGTTTCCTATCAAACATGTTAATCCCCCTTGCCTCTGCCCTCCAGCTCTTTTTACTCAGGGTTCCCACGCATCCTGGAAAACCTGGAAAGTGATTGACAGTTTTTCCACTAATGGAAAACACATGGAAAATGATTTTTCCTCCTGATGCTTCGTCTCTACAGCTGTCTGGAAAAGTGTTTCTTCTTCCTGATTTCTCATTTTTTTCATGTTTGTCACTTAAATGTTTCAGATCATCAAACAAATTTAAATATCAGACAAAGATAACACAAGTAAACACAAAATGCAGTTTTTAAATGAAGGTTTTTATTAATAAGGGGGGGGGGATGCAAACCTTCATGTCCCTGTGTGAAAAAGTGAGGTGGAGGTCCCATTACATCTGGCGTAAAAGTAACACGGCATTTCAGAAAAGGAACATCATAGCAACAGTAAAACATGGTGGTGGTAGTGTGATGGTCTGGGGCTGTTTTGCTGCTTCAGGACCTGGAAGACTTGCTGTGGTAAATGGAACCATGAATTCTGCTTCTACCAAAAAATCCTGAAGGAGAACGTCCGGCCATCTGTTGGTGACCTCAAGCTGAAGCGCACTTGGGTTCTGCAGCAGAACAATGACCCAGAACACACCAGCAAGTCCACCTCTGAATGGCTTAAGAACAACAACATGAAGACTTTGGAGTGGCCTAGTCAAAGCCCCCACCTGAATCCCATTGAGATGCTGTGGCATGAGCTTAAAAAGGCGGTTCATGCTGGAAAAGCCTCCAATGTGGCTGAATTACAACAATTCTGCAAAGATGAGTGGAACAAAATTCCTCCACAGCGCTGTAGAAGACTCACTGCCAGTTATCACAAACGCTTGATGCAGTTGTTGCTGATAAGGTGGAACAACCAGTTATTAGGTTTAGGGGAAGATCACTTTTTCACACAGGGACATGGAGGTTTGGATTTTCCCCCTTACTGATAAAAACCTTCATTTAAAAACTGCGTTTTGTGTTTTCTTGTGTTATCTTTGTCGGATATTTAAATTTGTTTGATGATCTGAAACATTTAAATGTGACTAACATGAAATAAATAAGAAATCCTGAAGGAGGAAACATTTCCACACGGCTGTGAGGGTGAAAGTGTTTCTGCTGTGTAGGATTTGCATTTATTTCTCTGAGCCTGAATGACTTAAACATTTCAGTGAGAAAATGGTTGAAAACGTTGTTCCTGTCACAATAGTGAAGTGTGTCCTTGGAGGTGTGTACTCTGGCTGAAGTGTTCTCATTGTGAACGTTCACCGTTCGTACAAGGCCGAATGTTCCTGCAGATGAAACGAGTCTTTGTGCAGCTGCAGGAACGTCGGCCGTCTCCCAGTTTCGCTGCTTTCATTCTTCCTCCTGCCGGCGTTCTGGATGCAAATAAACATCTGAGTTCTGCTTTTACTGTTGAAGATGAACTTCTTCATCCTCCACCACCATGATGAAGGAGCCCATCATCATCCTCCACCTGCTGACAGCTGCTATGAGGCGTTCAAGGACCACACAGGTCCATTCTGGTCTGGTCTGTCCAATGTGGTCCCAGAAGTCTGCTGGTTGGTTCAGATCCAGTTTTACCAACCAATGCTGAACTGGTTCATACTGGAGAGTCTGAGATGGAGGTCTGGGGTCTGACTGAGGTCTGGAGGGTCTGGGATGGAGGTCTGGGGTCTGACTGAGGTCTGGAGGGTCTGGGATGGAGCTGGTGGTCTGGCTCAGGTCTGGAGGGTCTGGGATGGAGCTGGTGGTCTGGCTCAGGTCTGGAGGGTCTGGGATGGAGGTCTGGGGTCTGGCTCAGGTCTGGAGGGTCTGGGATGGAGCTGGTGGTCTGGGATGGAGCTGGTGGTCTGGCTCAGGTCTGGAGGGTCTGGGATGGAGCTGGTGGTCTGGGATGGAGCTGGTGGTCTGGCTCAGGTCTGGAGGGTCTGGGATGGAGGTCTGGGGTCTGACTGAGGTCTGGAGGGTCTGGGATGGAGCTGGTGGTCTGGGATGGAGCTGGTGGTCTGGGATGGAGCTGGTGGTCTGGGATGGAGCCGGAGGTCTGGGATGGAGCCGGTGGTCTGGGATGGAGCTGGTGGTCTGGGATGGAGCTGGTGGTCTGGGATGGAGCTGGAGGTCTGGGATGGAGCCGGTGGTCTGGGATGGAGCTGGAGGTCTGGGATGGAGCCGGTGGTCTGGGATGGAGCTGGAGGTCTGGCTCAGGTCTGGAGGGTCTGGGATGGAGCTGGTGGTCTGGGATGGAGCCGGTGGTCTGGGATGGAGCTGGAGGTCTGGCTCAGGTCTGGAGGGTCTGGGATGGAGCTGGTGGTCTGGCTCAGGTCTGGAGGGTCTGGGATGGAGCTGGTGGTCTGGGATGGAGCTGGTGGTCTGGGATGGAGCTGGTGGTCTGGGATGGAGGTCTGGAGGGTCTGGGATGGAGCTGGTGGTCTGGGATGGAGCTGGTGGTCTGGGAAGGAGCTGGTGGTCTGGGATGGAGCTGGTGGTCTGGGATGGAGCTGGTGGTCTGGCTCAGGTCTGGAGGGTCTGGGATGGAGCTGGTGGTCTGGCTCAGGTCTGAAGAGTCTGGGATGGAGCTGGTGGTCTGGCTCAGGTCTGGAGGGTCTGGGATGGAGCTGGTGGTCTGGCTCAGGTCTGTAGGGTCTGGGATGGAGCTGGTGGTCTGGCTCAGGTCTGGAGGGTCTGGGATGGAGCTGGTGGTCTGGCTCAGGTCTGGAGGGTCTGGGATGGAGCTGGTGGTCTGGCTCAGGTCTGGAGGGTCTGGGATGGAGCTGGTGGTCTGGGATGGAGCTGGTGGTCTGGGATGGAGCTGGTGGTCTGGGAAGGAGCTGGTGGTCTGGGATGGAGCTGGTGGTCTGGGATGGAGCTGGTGGTCTGGCTCAGGTCTGGAGGGTCTGGGATGGAGCTGGTGGTCTGGGATGGAGCTGGAGGGTCTGGGATGGAGCTGGAGGTCTGGGATGGAGCTGGTGGTCTGGGACGGAGCTGGTGGTCTGGGATGGAGCTGGAGGTCTGGGATGGAGGTCTGGATGGAGCTGGTGGTCTGGGACGGAGCTGGTGGTCTGGGATGGAGCTGGTGGTCTGGGATGGAGCTGGAGGTCTGGGATGGAGGTCTGGAGGGTCTGGGATGGAGCTGGAGGTCTGGGATGGAGCTGGTGGTCTGGCTCAGGTCTGGAGGGTCTGGGATGGAGCTGGTGGTCTGGGATGGAGCTGGTGGTCTGGGATGGAGCTGGTGGTCTGGCTCAGGTCTGGAGGGTCTGGGATGGAGCTGGTGGTCTGGGATGGAGCTGGTGGTCTGGGATGGAGCTGGTGGTCTGGGATGAAGCTGGTGGTCTGGGATGGAGCTGGTGGTCTGGGATGGAGCTGGTGGTCTGAGATGGAGCTGGTGGTCTGGGATGGAGCTGGTGGTCTGGGATGGAGCTGGTGGTCTGGGATGAAGCTGGTGGCCTGGGATGGAGCTGGTGGTCTGAGATGGAGCTGGTGGTCTGGGATGGAGCTGGTGGTCTGGGATGGAGCTGGTGGTCTGAGATGGAGCTGGTGGTCTGGGATGGAGCTGGAGGTCTGGGATGGAGCTGGTGGTCTGGGATGGAGCTGGTGGTCTGGGATGAAGCTGGTGGTCTGGGATGGAGCTGGTGGTCTGGGATGGAGCTGGTCGTCTGGGATGGAGCTGGCGGTCTGGGACGGAGCTGGTGGTCTGGGACGGAGCTGGAGGTCTGGGATGGAGCTGGTGGTCTGGGATGGAGCTGGTGGTCTTGCTCAGGTCTGGAGGGTCTGGGATGGAGCTGGTGGTCTGGGATGGAGCTGGTGGTCTGGGATGGAGCTGGTAGTCTGGGATGGAGCTGGAGGTCTGGGATGGAGCTGGTGGTCTGGGATGGAGCTGGAGGTCTGGGATGGAGCTGGTGGTCTGGGATGGAGCTGGTGGTCTGGGATGGAGGTCTGGAGGGTCTGGGATGGAGCTGGTGGTCTGGGATGGAGCTGGAGGTCTGGCTCAGGTCTGGAGGTCTGGGATGGAGCTGGAGGTCTGGCTCAGGTCTGGTGGTCTGGGATGGAGCATGTGGTCTGGGATGGAGCTGGTGGTCTGGGATGGAGCTGGAGGTCTGGCTCAGGTCTGGAGGGTCTGGGATGGAGCTGGTGGTCTGGGATGGAGCTGGTGGTCTGGGATGGAGGTCTGGAGGGTCTGGGATGGAGCTGGTGGTCTGGGATGGAGCTGGAGGTCTGGCTCAGGTCTGGAGGTCTGGGATGGAGCTGGAGGTCTGGCTCAGGTCTGGTGGTCTGGGATGGAGCATGTGGTCTGGGATGGAGCTGGTGGTCTGGGATGGAGCTGGAGGTCTGGCTCAGGTCTGGAGGTCTGGGATGGAGCTGGAGGTCTGGCTCAGGTCTGGTGGTCTGGGATGGAGCTGGAGGTCTGGGATGGAGCTGGTGGTCTGGGATGGAGCTGGAGGTCTGGGATGGAGCTGGAGGTCTGGGATGGAGCTGGAGGTCTGGGATGGAGCTGGAGGTCTGGGATGGAGCTGGTGGTCTGGCTCAGGTCTGGAGGGTCTGGGATGGAGTTGGTGGTCTGGGATGGAGCTGGTGGTCTGGCTCAGGTCTGGAGGGTCTGGGATGGAGTTGGTGGTCTGGGATGGAGCTGGTGGTCTGGGACGGAGCTGGAGGTCTGGGATGGAGCTGGTGGTCTGGGATGGAGCTGGTGGTCTGGGATGGAGCTGGTGGTCTGGGATGGAGCTGGTGGTCTGGCTCAGGTCTGGAGGGTCTGGGATGGAGTTGGTGGTCTGGGATGGAGCTGGTGGTCTGGGATGGAGCTGGTGGTCTGGCTCAGGTCTGGAGGGTCTGGGATGGAGTTGGTGGTCTGGGATGGAGCTGGTGGTCTGGGATGGAGCTGGTGGTCTGGGATGGAGCTGGTGGTCTGGGATGGAGCTGGTGGTCTGGCTCAGGTCTGGAGGGTCTGGGATGGAGCTGGTGGTCTGGGATGGAGCTGGTGGTCTGGCTCAGGTCTGGAGGGTCTGGGATGGAGCTGGTGGTCTGGGATGGAGCTGGTGGTCTGGGATGGAGCTGGCGGTCTGGGATGGAGCTGGTGGTCTGGGATGGAGCTGGAGGGTCTGGGATGGAGCTGGTGGTCTGGGATGGAGCTGGTGGTCTGGGATGGAGCTGGAGGGTCTGGGATGGAGCTGGTGGTCTGGCTCAGGTCTGGAGGGTCTGGGATGGAGCTGGAGGTCTGGGATGGAGCTGGTGGTCTGGGATGGAGCTGGAGGTCTGGGATGGAGGTCTGGATGGAGCTGGTGGTCTGGGATGGAGCTGGTGGTTTGGGATGGAGCTGGTGGTCTGGGATGGAGGTCTGGAGGGTCTGGGATGGAGCTGGAGGGTCTGGGATGGAGCTGGAGGTCTGGGATGGAGCTGGTGGTCTGGGATGGAGCTGGTGGTCTGGGATGGAGCTGGAGGTCTGGGATGGAGCTGGAGGTCTGGGATGGAGCTGGTGGTCTGGGATGGAGCTGGTGGTCTGGGATGGAGCTGGAGGTCTGGGATGGAGCTGGAGGTCTGGGATGGAGCTGGAGGTCTGGGATGGAGCTGGAGGGTCTGGGATGGAGCTGGAGGTCTGGGATGGAGCTGGTGGTCTGGGATGGAGCTGGTGGTCTGGGATGGAGCTGGAGGTCTGGGATGGAGCTGGAGGTCTGGGATGGAGCTGGTGGTCTGGGATGGAGCTGGAGGTCTGGGATGGAGCTGGTGGTCTGGCTCAGGTCACGTAGACCTCACAGACCCGTGCGGCTGAATTACTGACAGATGAGAAACTACTCGGCGAGTTTATCTGAGCAGGTGCACACGTTCATCCTCCGTCTTCTCCGCTGCTGCAGACACGCTTTGCTTTTCTTTCCTCCGAGCTCTCACGGTGGCAGAGAGGCAGGAAAAACAAAAACAAAGAAAGAACAAGTCTCCCCCTTGAGCACCCAGGAAAACACGAGGATCGAGACGAAGCGTACCAGAGGTTTGTTTGGTACAATCATTTCTGGGAGCGCGTTTGGTCTCAGGCATTCCTGTTATTTTTGCTCTGCAGGCGGCTTATCTTTGCAGAAAGCCTGTAAATGTGTGCTGGATAGATGTGAGTACAGTACGATGCACTCCATTAGCCTCTGAGTTTAGTTTGCATACATGCTTTATAACGATCTGCAGATGATAAACGGCTTCTCCGGAGCTATAACCCATGATCCTTTTATCTTACATTACTCCAGGAATGCCTGTCTTATCTAGTTGCCTTTTAAAGAAAAGAAAGATCTAACGGGATCAGGCTAATGTGCGCTCTGCCGAGATGCACTCTGTCTTATCTAATATGTGAACTCCATGCATTTTTCACAATATAGTTGATTACATTCTCTGGGTGGTTTTTCATATTTAAGCAGCTGCAGGCGGTGTGGGTTTTACTCGCAGGATACAACCATTATCATTCAGTACATCAACACCATACTCATTTATTTATGTGCATTTACGGCCGTGCTTTCTTTGTTTATGCACTTATGTGGTTATAAATCTGGAATAATTTCTCATTTATTTAGATTTGTGATGTTTCTTCTCCCTGTTCTCGAGATCGTTGTTAAACCTGATACAGCGGGAAAAAAGTATTAAACACATCAACATTTTCCTCAGGAATATATTTCTCATAGCTATAGACATGAAATTTTCACCAGATGTCGGCAACAACCCAACTAATGCACACATACAAAGAAATACTAACATTTCTGTCCATAAATGAAGTTATGTGTAATATAGTGAAACAGGGAATAAGTGTTGAACACAAAAAGATGTGAAAGCCCAGAAAGCAGCTGGAGTCTGTCAGTATTTAGAAAGTAATCCTGTCCCCTATCAGAGCAAAGTAATATCAGCTGCTTTAGTCCTGATTGATGCCTTTAAAAAGGTTTCTCATCACCAAGGTGTCAGACAAGAAGCATTGCATGATGGGTAAAAGCAAAGAGCAGCCTTCTTATTGCAAACACACTGAAGGCATTGGTTCCAGGTGCATTTGTAAACTTGTGAAAGTTCCAGTGAGCACCATTGGGACCATCATCCGGAAGTGGAAAGAACACGGCATGGTCATAAAGCGGCCACGGCCAGGTGCTCCTCACAAGATTTCAGACAGAGGAGTCAGACCTCACCTGCTTTAAGAAAAAGATAAAGCTGCTAGAACGGACCAGAAACACTCACCTGCTTTAAGAAGAAGAAGAAGATAAAGCTGCTAGAACGGACCAGAAACGCTCACCTGCTTTAAGAAGAAGAAGATAAAGCTGCTAGAACGGACCAGAAACACTCACCTGCTTTAAGAAGAAGATAAAGCTGCTAGAACGGACCAGAAACGCTCACCTGCTTTAAGAAGAAGATAAAGCTGCTAGAACGGACCAGAAACACTCACCTGCTTTAAGAAGAAGAAGATAAAGCTGCTAGAACGGACCAGAAACGCTCACCTGCTTTAAGAAGAAGAAGATAAAGCTGCTAGAACGGACCAGAAACACTCACCTGCTTTAAGAAGAAGATAAAGCTGCTAGAACGGACCAGAAATACTCACCTGCTTTAAGAAGAAGAAGATAAAACTGCTAGAACGGACCAGAAACACTCACCTGCTTTAAGAAGAAGAAGATAAAGCTGCTAGAACGGACCAGAAACGCTCACCTGCTTTAAGAAGAAGAAGATAAAGCTGCTAGAACGGACCAGAAACGCTCACCTGCTTTAAGAAGAAGATAAAGCTGCTAGAACGGACCAGAAACGCTCACCTGCTTTAAGAAGAAGAAGATAAAGCTGCTAGAACGGACCAGAAACACTCACCTGCTTTAAGAAGAAGAAGATAAAGCTGCTAGAACGGACCAGAAACACTCACCTGCTTTAAGAAGAAGAAGATAAAGCTGCTAGAACGGACCAGAAACACTCACCTGCTTTAAGAAGAAGATAAAGCTGCTAGAACGGATCAGAAACGCTCACCTGCTTTAAGAAGAAGAAGATAAAGCTGCTAGAACGGACCAGAAACACTCACCTGCTTTAAGAAGAAGAAGATAAAGCTGCTAGAACGGACCAGAAACGCTCACCTGCTTTAAGAAGAAGAAGAAGATAAAGCTGCTAGAACGGACCAGAAACACTCACCTGCTTTAAGAAGAAGAAGATAAAGCTGCTAGAACGGACCAGAAACGCTCACCTGCTTTAAGAAGAAGAAGATAAAGCTGCTAGAACGGACCAGAAACACTCACCTGCTTTAAGAAGAAGATAAAGCTGCTAGAACGGACCAGAAACGCTCACCTGCTTTAAGAAGAAGAAGATAAAGCTGCTAGAACGGACCAGAAACACTCACCTGCTTTAAGAAGAAGAAGATAAAGCTGCTAGAACGGACCAGAAACGCTCACCTGCTTTAAGAAGAAGAAGATAAAGCTGCTAGAACGGACCAGAAACACTCACCTGCTTTAAGAAGAAGATAAAGCTGCTAGAACGGACCAGAAATACTCACCTGCTTTAAGAAGAAGAAGATAAAACTGCTAGAACGGACCAGAAACACTCACCTGCTTTAAGAAGAAGAAGATAAAGCTGCTAGAACGGACCAGAAACGCTCACCTGCTTTAAGAAGAAGAAGATAAAGCTGCTAGAACGGACCAGAAACACTCACCTGCTTTAAGAAGAAGATAAAGCTGCTAGAACGGATCAGAAACGCTCACCTGCTTTAAGAAGAAGAAGATAAAGCTGCTAGAACGGACCAGAAACACTCACCTGCTTTAAGAAGAAGAAGATAAAGCTGCTAGAACGGACCAGAAACGCTCACCTGCTTTAAGAAGAAGAAGAAGATAAAGCTGCTAGAACGGACCAGAAACACTCACCTGCTTTAAGAAGAAGAAGAAGATAAAGCTGCTAGAACGGACCAGAAACGCTCACCTGCTTTAAGAAGAAGAAGATAAAGCTGCTAGAACGGACCAGAAACACTCACCTGCTTTAAGAAGAAGAAGATAAAGCTGCTAGAACTGACCAGAAACGCTCACCTGCTTTAAGAAGAAGAAGATAAAGCTGCTAGAACGGACCAGAAACACTCACCTGCTTTAAGAAGAAGAAGAAGATAAAGCTGCTAGAACGGACCAGAAACACTCACCTGCTTTAAGAAGAAGAAGAAGATAAAGCTGCTAGAACGGACCAGAAACGCTCACCTGCTTTAAGAAGAAGATAAAGCTGCTAGAACGGACCAGAAACGCTCACCTGCTTTAAGAAGAAGATAAAGCTGCTAGAACGGACCAGAAACGCTCACCTGCTTTAAGAAGAAGAAGATAAAGCTGCTAGAACGGACCAGAAACACTCACCTGCTTTAAGAAGAAGAAGATAAAGCTGCTAGAACGGACCAGAAACACTCACCTGCTTTAAGAAGAAGAAGATAAAGCTGCTAGAACGGACCAGAAACGCTCACCTGCTTTAAGAAGAAGAAGATAAAGCTGCTAGAACGGACCAGAAACACTCACCTGCTTTAAGAAGAAGATAAAGCTGCTAGAACAGACCAGAAACACTCACCTGCTTTAAGAAGAAGGAGATAAAGCTGCTAGAACGGACCAGAAACGCTCACCTGCTTTAAGAAGAAGAAGATAAAGCTGCTAGAACGGACCAGAAACGCTCACCTGCTTTAAGAAGAAGAAGATAAAGCTGCTAGAACGGACCAGAAACACTCACCTGCTTTAAGAAGAAGAAGATAAAGCTGCTAGAACGGACCAGAAACGCTCACCTGCTTTAAGAAGAAGATAAAGCTGCTAGAACGGACCAGAAACGCTCACCTGCTTTAAGAAGAAGAAGATAAAGCTGCTAGAACGGACCAGAAACGCTCACCTGCTTTAAGAAGAAGATAAAGCTGCTAGAACGGACCAGAAACACTCACCTGCTTTAAGACAAAAGAAGATAAAGCTGCTAGAACGGACCAGAAACACTCACCTGCTTTAAGAAGAAGAAGATAAAGCTGCTAGAATGGACCAGAAACACTCACCTGCTTTAAGAAGAAGATAAAGCTGCTAGAACGGACCAGAAACACTCACCTGCTTTAAGAAGAAGAAGATAAAGCTGCTAGAACGGACCAGAAACGCTCACCTGCTTTAAGAAGGAGATAAAGCTGCTAGAACGGACCAGAAACGCTCACCTGCTTTAAGAAGAAGATAAAGCTGCTAGAACGGACCAGAAACGCTCACCTGCTTTAAGAAGAAGATAAAGCTGCTAGAACGGACCAGAAACACTCACCTGCTTTAAGACAAAGAAGATAAAGCTGCTAGAACGGACCAGAAACACTCACCTGCTTTAAGAAGAAGAAGATAAAGCTGCTAGAATGGACCAGAAACACTCACCTGCTTTAAGAAGAAGAAGATAAAGCTGCTAGAACGGACCAGAAACACTCACTTGCTTTAAGAAGAAGAAGATAAAGCTGCTAGAACGGACCAGAAACACTCACCTGCTTTAAGAAGAAGATAAAGCTGCTAGAACGGACCAGAAACGCTCACCTGCTTTAAGAAGAAGATAAAGCTGCTAGAACGGACCAGAAACGCTCACCTGCTTTAAGAAGAAGAAGATAAAGCTGCTAGAACGGACCAGAAACACTCACCTGCTTTAAGAAGAAGAAGATAAAGCTGCTAGAACGGACCAGAAACGCTCACATGCTTTAAGAAGAAGAAGATGAAGCTGCTAGAACGGACCAGAAACACTCACCTGCTTTAAGACAAAGAAGATAAAGCTGCTAGAACGGACCAGAAACGCTCACCTGCTTTAAGAAGAAGAAGATAAAGCTGCTAGAACGGACCAGAAACACTCACCTGCTTTAAGAAGAAGAAGATAAAGCTGCTAGAACGGACCAGAAACGCTCACCTGCTTTAAGAAGAAGAAGATAAAGCTGCTAGAATGGACCAGAAACACTCACCTGCTTTAAGAAGAAGATAAAGCTGCTAGAACGGACCAGAAACACTCACCTGCTTTAAGAAGAAGAAGATAAAGCTGCTAGAACGGACCAGAAACACTCACCTGCTTTAAGAAGAAGAAGATAAAGCTGCTAGAATGGACCAGAAACACTCACCTGCTTTAAGAAGAAGAAGATGAAGCTGCTAGAACGGACCAGAAACGCTCACCTGCTTTAAGAAGAAGATAAAGCTGCTAGAACGGACCAGAAACGCTCACCTGCTTTAAGAAGAAGCAGGATCTGAAGGCAGTTTGTGGAAGAATGGACCAAAATCACACCTGAGCAACGTTTTCCACTGGTTTCTGCATACAGGAGGCGTCTGGATGCTGGAACCACCAACAAAGGTTTTTACATGTAGTAGTAAATACATTTTTTAGTAAGTATTCAATACTTATTACTGTGTCATTTCACTATATTACACATAACTTCATTTATGGACATAAATGTTAGCATTTCTTTGTATGTGTGCATTATTTGGGTTGTTGCCGACATCTGGTGAAAATTTCATGTCAATAGCTCTCCTTCAAATATATTTCTGAGGAAATGTTGACGTGTTCACTACTTCTTTTGTTCTTATGTTGCTGTATTTGTAGTTTCTGTGCAAAAATGGCTTATTTATTTAGATTTTGTGATGTTTCTTGTCCCTGTTCTGGAGATGATGGTTAAACCTGATCTGTGTGAAGCAGTAACAGGTTTTTGGTCGTGGTGTTTTAATATCCGCTCAGTAAGTAAGAATTTATCTCTGATCAGCGACTTCGGCCTGAACCCATCACCTGTGCGAATGTGCTGTAGTCCAAGTCTGACTGAGCATCTTTCTCTATCCACGTGTCTCTCTGACTAAAGACTGTGAGCTCCCTCAGGAACAGGGAATGCAGCCCGACTGTTGTGGAGTGAGGCGAGGAAAAAGCTGGCCGTGATGCTGGAGTCTGAATGGCTGGAATTATAAACACAGAAAATGACTCTCTGACTCTGTTCCCCCATCAGCAAAGCAGCTGATTGGCTTCATTTTTCAGCTTGACGATGATCCCAAACACACTGCCGGGGCAGTAAAAGCACACCTGGGTAGAAAAACACATCACGGAAACACTATGAGTCATTACAGAGGCAGCGTGGGATCATCTTTATTCTCAGTGCTGCATCATCTTGACAGAGAACGCAACAAAAGGCAGGCAGCATCCAAAAAGGGCTTTGAAATTCCTGATGATTACTTCAGGAAAGTACTAGAAAGCTTCTCTAAGAGGGTTTGGACTGTGCTGAAGAATAAAGCTGCTCTCACCAAATATTCCCTTTTAACTCGGTTTTTATTTATTTCCTTATTTCTGTCTCAGATAATCACTGTTTCTGTTTTCTTAGCAAGGAATGAGGAGGTAGTGGATGTCAGGGCTGCAGAAGACGCCCCCAAAGGGTGGCCAGGGGTGGCCATGGCCCCCCTGAACAAAAAGCTGGCCACCCCTGCAAAACCAATATTTTTCATTTATATATTAACTCATTACCTGCCAGACCTTTTCCGAGCAGAGCTCCATATTTACAGGGTTTTTTTTAGCATTTTCACAGATTTTTGGAGAGTCACAGAATATTGTGTACTATGCCAATGCAAACACTGAATGTACCAAAGGAAAGCTTAGACTCTCTTCTTTTATCAGAAACAAACATTTGTTTCTAGCTTTTTCCGTTCTTCAGTAATCTGCAGTAGAACATGGCTTTGTTGCAGCAAAAATGCTGCTTTTCACCAAAAAGCTGAGAAAACGAGCTTTAAATGCTGCAATGTGCTTCAAGTGGAAAAGTGTGTTTGTTGCCAATATTTTTTACTTTAGTGACAGCTGGATACATCCATTATTTTGAATATATTTGTTTTTCTACGTTTTTCGCATTTATTTAACATTCAAAGTATATTCGTTTAATGTTTTATACATAGCAAAACAACTGTAAGGTGCATATTTTTTTTATTTTCGATGCTAGAAACCTTATAAGGAAATGCTAAATTAATGCATCGTGTAACTAGAAAATAATCGTTTGAATAATCGTGATTTCAATATTCACCAAAACAGTTTTGATAATGATTTTTTCTATAATTGGGCAGCCCTACCATTCACCATGATAACTGCTGATGCATTTCCATCACATTGGTGTGGAAGGAAACTGGAGGACCAATCTGGCAACTGCAGTTTCTGACCCTCTGGAAGCTGCTGGACAGTGACGACTCCAACGTGAGCGTAATGAATGTTGGTGTGGCATCAAAACAAGTCGGAAATGCAGATTTTTAAGGTCTACAAGTTATGTTGTGTGTCTTTAACACAGCAGGACATGCTTTGTTTTTGAATGTGAAAATCTTTATTAGCTAATGAAATAAAATAAATATAACAATATTAGAGTTTTGCTGCAGATGATGCCGTATAGCCCATTTATTTTGCCCCCTTCACATCCATGGTGTGGATATACACGGATCTACGATAACGGCTGCCATGATTAGTAAATCAAAGCAACCCTTACTGATCTTGCATTTCAGAAAGCACAGCAAAATTATTTGAATATCAACGTTCCCGCCTCACTGCAAAGACGATTCCGGTTCTGATTCTGACTCTGATCCGGCACCTATCGAGTCCTGATTCCGATTCTTTTTTGGGTTAGGGTAAAAAAAAAAGTTTACATTTTCTTTTTTGTAGGCAACTAAATCAAATAACAGACAAGGACATTAATAAAGTCAACTCCAGCTCTATTTATGTTCTTACTAAAATCATTTAATTGCATTTCAACTAAAAAAAAAAAGTAGAAAAAGAAATAAAAATGATCCCTGACCAAACTTGAACAGACCTCATCGTTTCACCATTTTAAGAACTTTAACTGTTAAACTGGCTGTTTTCTAATTAAGAGTCTACAAAATGTTACAGTACTTAAACTATATATATATATATATATATATATATATATATATATATATATACATATATATATGTATACATATAAATATTTCAAAATAAAAGTTCAATGCAGATTTTCTATATATATATATATATATATATATACATATATATATGTATACATATAAATATTTCAAAATAAAAGTTCAATCAGATTTTCAAACTTAATTATCAAAGTTGACAATGAATACAAAAAGGGAATCACATGATAATACAAATTAAAAACATAAAGTTTAGAACATTATTCATGTACCAGATGATGCAGATGTCGTCCTGCGACCATCCTGTCAATGACAGAAAACTGTCCGAATCCTGCGTAAAAAAAAAAAACAGCGTCTCCCACCGAAATGATGCCGACTTAGGATTTTAAAACATCACTCCTAATAACTTTGTTTCTGGACACCTGATGGTAAAAAATACTTCCGGAAAGCTCTAAAGCATCAGAAACTCTCCTCCAACCTTTGGTAAAAACACGGCTGCAACATTTTGGAGGAGAAACACTGGATTTGGATTTGGAAGGAAAAAAAGGATGGAATTGAAAGCAGAAGCAGAAGATGACAGCTGCAGTGTGGGAGCAGTCTGACTCTCCCAGACGAAAGAAGATACGGATATTTAATGTGACCTGCTGAGACATCTGCTGTTTTTACATGAAATATTTTTGTTTACAAAAGTAATAACAGGCAGTTTTGCTGGTTTTTCCCCGTCTGAGCCCACGTTTAATATTCCGTGAAGGCCAATTATCTTCCATATTTATTGTTTTTGGTCGTGTTTGGTTTTCATTCATTGTTAATGAGACTGAGAGTCCATTCTGTTTGTTGTTTTTGTTGAGTTACAGTTCTCAAAATGATTCACGCCGTACAATTAAAGACGAAAAGGTTCTGCCATGTTCAGCACTTTGTGGTGTTGTGGCTGTTTTAAAGTGCTTTATAAATAAAGTTGTATTGCATTTGAGACAATCACTGCAATCAGGTGTTTCTGTAACGTCCAATCAGACGTCTGCACCTGTTGACAGGCATGTTGGTCCATGTTCATGAGAAAGATGCTCTGATGGGTCTAATAATGGGGCTTCGTCTCCACTTTGTCGTCGTATCGTCACTTTGTCGGTACTTTGTTGGCATTTTGTCTGCATTTCGTCACCCTTTTTCCCTTTTTCTCCCCTTTTTTTTTTCTTCTTTCTTTCTTTGCTTCGTCCCCACTTCTTCGGCGCTTCTCGGCGCTTCGTCATTGCCATTTTGTTGCTGTATAAATTATAAGCTACAATTGTAGAACACGTCTCCAAAAGTTTAGGATGGAATTTATTCGTCTATGTTGTGATGACTTGACTTGTACTGTAGCAGCTGGAAAAGTCCTGAAAATGTCCTGGAAAAGGTCCTGGAAAATAACTTCAAGAAAAGTGTGGGAACCCTGAATTTTAATTTTGCAAATTTTTATTTATTATTGTTTTCTTTAGTTTGTTGTTGTTTGAGTTACTATTGTGAATTTAAGCTTTTCTTTATTTGGAGGGTATGAATCATTTTGAGGATGAATGCATTTAAAATTTCTTCCAGTGTCAGACGTTCTTTAGAAATGAAAGTTTATTGATCCTTGAAAGGGTGCAGTTGCCATATTTTGGCATTATTAGATTAGTTGAAAATGGTTTGAAAATCGCAATATTATCATTTATTGCAATAATTTCTGAGACAATCTCACAGCAATATTCATGGTGACGGATGCAGACCCAGGAGGAATAGAAGGGGTTATACTCTTTCTGTGCGAGGAAAACCTTGGAATCCCCAGGAGGAATCGGAGAGCGTTGCTGGGGAGGGGGATGTCCGGGTCTTCCTCCTCTACCTGTCGTCATCTCATCTCAGATAGAAATGAATGAATAAATGTTTCAGATTTGCATCAAGTGGCACAAAATTACACTTGTTCAGAAGTAAAAGGAAGAAAATTACATACAGTCCATGAATGGCACATTTATTGTCTGTTGTGATGACTTATTGTTAGATGGCTGAGACCCCCCCCCCCCTCCTCCCCCACCCACTCATATTGTTTACAGCATGAAAAATGAGACTCAGATGAGGTAAATCTGTGTCAAACAGCATTTTTCTGCAAACACCACGATTGATCTCATCAGGTAAAACTAGCAGCTTATTCCATTTTATTCCCCATTTTAGTGTTTCTGAGATGACAGTTTGCGCTCGGTATAAAATCCCGCCGCCGCCCTCTGGAAGCGCCCCCGTGATGCAGAGTTATTGCCCCCCTCCATCACTGCATCTCTGGCAGTAGGTTTGCCATTTCACTGGCATTCATCACCATTAAGAGAGCAATCAGCAGGGCTGGAGACCGGCACGCAGCGTGGAGGTGGCGGGCTGGATCCCCGTTCATCCTCAATCACCTCCCCCCCCCCCACCCACCACCCACCCACCACCCCCACCACCACCACTTTATCGAGTGCTATGATCTATTAAGGGAGAGAGCTGGAGCGGTCTTCAAATAAAAGCAATAACTCTGAAGGAAATCGAGAGGCGGGTGTGCCCCCGCATCCAGACAGCCGTCCCAGGCTTATATATGGACGTACCCCCCCCCCCCCCCCCCGTTGCTGCCTCCTCACTTAGGTTTATCATCAGCTCCTCCTGATAGATAACTTATTGCCTCTCCTGCTTCATCTGTTGGCCCGGCTGAAAAGGCCCCCCAGGAAGAGATTAGCAGTCCAATAAGTTGTGGATCCACATGTTGAGCAGACGCTGCCCAGAGCCGAAGCTGATGCGGAGCCGGGACGCTATAATAACAGAGTTTTCTAACTGGACCCCCCCACCACCCCCGACCCGACCCCACCCCCCACCCCCGACCCCCACCCCCAAGTGCAGACCTGCCGCTGACTTGTTAATCTCACAGCTTCTGCTTCCGCGTGGTGAAGAGGAACGCTTTTCAGATGGTGTGCGTGTCTGTGTGCGTGTGTGTGTGTGTGTGTGTGTGTGGGGGGGGGGTGTGTGTGTGTGTGTGTGTGTGTGTGTGTGTGTGGGGGTGTGTGCGTGCGTGTGGGTGGGTGTGTGTTGTGTGTGTGTGGGGGGGTGTGTGCGTGTGGGTGTGTGTGTGTGTGTGTGTGTGTGGGGGGGGTGTGCGTGCGTGTGGGTGTGTGTGTGTGCTTGTGTGTGTGTGGGGGGGGGGTGTGCGTGTGTGTGTGTGTGTGTGTGTGCGTGTGTGTGTGTGGGGGGGTGTGTGTGTGTGTGTGGGTGTGTGTGTGTGCGTGTGTGTGTGTGGGGGGTGTGTGTGTGTGTGTGGGTGTGTGTGTGTACAGATGCTGTTCCTGATCATGTATGACACATGTTTATCTGCGTAAGGACGATGCACAGCAACAAGATAAAGTCAGGGAAACATGCTTAGCGCCTGATCATAACATGGATGCTAATTTACACCCGTCGTCTCTGGACAAGATAATGACGATATCTAATAAGTATTTTGGGGATTTGGATCCATACATGTACTTATGAAACAGTACTAGAGCCGCATTAAGAGTAAATTCTTTTACAGACTTCAAGAATAAAGTTGTGGATTTACAAGAATGAAGCTAAAGTCACGAGGAATACAAGAATTTAGCATCCACGTCTGTTATTCTGGTCCAAGCTCTTAGGATAAATTGTACATTTCCAACTAAAGTCAAATTTACAACAAATGAATAAAGACTTTGGTGAACCCTAGAACCACTTCATTAAATGTAGGAGCACTGCAGTGATTCCAGGACCATCAAACCGCCTCGGCGTCATAGAATCATTTCACGAACTCAGTGGACTTTGATGTTGTGAGAAGAAGGTGACGCGTTGCTGACGTGCAGAATCGTACCTGCGGTGCTTCAGCACGTACAGATGCTGCTGTTCTCTTTCCTCAGAGGTGACTTCATGCCTTTCGTTAGTTTACCTGCTCTGGATGACACCACACAGGCCAAGGATAAGTCTGCACCAAACCCACGGGGGGGGGGGGGGGGTTCTTTTTATGGAGAGCACAAAAGGGATTACAGACTGTGTGGTGTTGCTGCGAGTCATCTCGCTTGTCCATAAATCCCTCCTGGCTTTGCTCCTGTTATCTGTACGCTTCCTCAGTTTCATGGGGGGGCTTGTGTTTCACGATAACTCGTCAGGAGGAGTCGGTTCCTGCAGGAACTGAACGTGACTGCCGTGGTGTTAAATTCAACTTCTCTGGGAGCCAAAACGGCTTCTTTTCACACCATTTCAATTTAAGGAAAATCTGAAGAAGATTTGAAGGAATGAGTTGTGTTGGTGGCGCATCGGAGGCTTTTCCTGTTTGAAGCCAGTCACCTGCTGTCAGATCCACGCGGAGCAGCGAGCCGAGGTCCGGGGCTGCTTCATGTGCTGCAGGAATCTATTTCTGACAGCTGTTTACAGATGAAACAGCTGAGACGCAGAAAGCCAGAGATGAGAAGAGACGATGATAAAAGCAGCTGCGTCTTTGCTTATGCTGTTGGATGTTTGCCTTCCCCTGGATGTGCTTGTGGTAGCGAGACGCAGGAGCTGCAAAGCATCGCAGCTGATTTAGAGACGCAGGAGCTGCAAAGCATCGCGGCTGATTTAGAGACGCAGGTGCTGCAAAGCATCGCAGCTGATTTAGAGACGCAGGAGCTGCAAAGCATCGCAGCTGATTTAGAGACGCAGGAGCTGCAAAGCATCGCAGCTGATTTAGAGACGCAGGAGCTGCAAAGCATCGCAGCTGATTTAGAGACGCAGGAGCTGCAAAGCATCGCAGCTAATTTAGAGACGCAGGAGCTGCAAAGCATCGCAGCTAATTTAGAGACGCAGGTGCTGCAAAGCATCGCAGCTGATTTAGAGACGCAGGAGCTGCAAAGCATCGCAGCTAATTTAGAGACGCAGGAGCTGCAAAGCATCGCAGCTAATTTAGAGACGCAGGAGCTGCAAAGCATCGCAGCTAATTTAGAGACGCAGGTGCTGCAAAGCATCGCAGCTAATTTAGAGACGCAGGTGCTGCAAAGCATCGCAGCTGATTTAGAGACGCAGGAGCTGCAAAGCATCGCAGCTGATTTAGAGACGCAGGAGCTGCAAAGCATCGCAGCTGATTTAGAGACGCAGGTGCTGCAAAGCATCGCAGCTAATTTAGAGACGCAGGAGCTGCAAAGCATCGCAGCTGATTTAGAGACGCAGGAGCTGCAAAGCATCGCGGCTAATTTAGAGACGCAGGAGCTGCAAAGCATCGCAGCTGATTTACACACGCAGGTGCTGCAAAGCATCGCAGCTGATTTAGAGACGCAGGAGCTGCAAAGCATCGCGGCTAATTTAGAGACGCAGGAGCTGCAAAGCATCGCAGCTGATTTAGAGACGCAGGAGCTGCAAAGCATCGCAGCTAATTTAGAGACGCAGGAGCTGCAAAGCATCGCGGCTAATTTAGAGACGCAGGAGCTGCAAAGCATCGCAGCTAATTTAGAGACGCAGGAGCTGCAAAGCATCGCAGCTGATTTAGAGACGCAGGAGCTGCAAAGCATCGCAGCTAATTTAGAGACGCAGGAGCTGCAAAGCATCGCAGCTAATTTAGAGACGCAGGAGCTGCAAAGCATCGCAGCTGATTTAGAGACGCAGGAGCTGCAAAGCATCGCGGCTAATTTAGAGACGCAGGAGCTGCAAAGCATCACGGCTAATTTAGAGACGCAGGAGCTGCAAAGCATCGCGGCTAATTTAGAGACGCAGGTGCTGCAAAGCATCACGGCTAATTTAGAGACGCAGGTGCTGCAAAGCATCGCAGCTAATTTAGAGACGCAGGAGCTGCAAAGCATCGCAGCTAATTTAGAGACGCAGGAGCTGCAAAGCATCGCAGCTGATTTAGAGACGCAGGTGCTGCAAAGCATCGCAGCTAATTTAGAGACGCAGGAGCTGCAAAGCATCGCAGCTAATTTAGAGACGCAGGTGCTGCAAAGCATCACGGCTAATTTAGAGACGCAGGAGCTGCAAAGCATCGCAGCTAATTTAGAGACGCAGGAGCTGCAAAGCATCGCAGCTAATTTAGAGACGCAGGTGCTGCAAAGCATCGCAGCTAATTTAGAGACGCAGGAGCTGCAAAGCATCGCAGCTGATTTAGAGACGCAGGTGCTGCAAAGCATCACGGCTAATTTAGAGACGCAGGAGCTGCAAAGCATCGCAGCTAATTTAGAGACGCAGGTGCTGCAAAGCATCGCAGCTGATTTAGAGACGCAGGTGCTGCAAAGCATCACGGCTAATTTAGAGACGCAGGTGCTGCAAAGCATCGCAGCTGATTTAGAGACGCAGGAGCTGCAAAGCATCGCAGCTGATTTAGAGACGCAGGTGCTGCAAAGCATCACGGCTAATTTAGAGACGCAGGTGCTGCAAAGCATCGCAGCTAATTTAGAGACGCAGGAGCTGCAAAGCATCGCAGCTAATTTAGAGACGCAGGAGCTGCAAAGCATCGCAGCTAATTTAGAGACGCAGGTGCTGCAAAGCATCGCAGCTGATTTACACACGCAGGTGCTGCAAAGCATCGCGGCTAATTTAGAGACGCAGGTGCTGCAAAGCATCGCAGCTGATTTAGAGACGCAGGTGCTGCAAAGCATCGCGGCTAATTTAGAGACGCAGGAGCTGCAAAGCATCGCAGCTAATTTAGAGACGCAGGTGCTGCAAAGCATCGCAGCTGATTTAGAGACGCAGGTGCTGCAAAGCATCGCAGCTAATTTAGAGACGCAGGAGCTGCAAAGCATCGCGGCTAATTTAGAGACGCAGGAGCTGCAAAGCATCGCAGCTAATTTAGAGACGCAGGAGCTGCAATGCATCGCAGCTAATTTAGAGACGCAGGAGCTGCAAAGCATCGCGGCTAATTTAGAGACGCAGGAGCTGCAAAGCATCGCAGCTAATTTAGAGACGCAGGAGCTGCAAAGCATCGCGGCTAATTTAGAGACGCAGGAGCTGCAAAGCATCGCAGCTAATTTAGAGACGCAGGAGCTGCAAAGCATCGCAGCTGATTTAGAGACGCAGGAGCTGCAAAGCATCGCAGCTGATTTAGAGACGCAGGTGCTGCAAAGCATCGCAGCTGATTTACACACGCAGGTGCTGCAAAGCATCGCAGCTAATTTAGAGACGCAGGAGCTGCAAAGCATCGCAGCTGATTTAGAGACGCAGGTGCTGCAAAGCATCGCAGCTAATTTAGAGTCGCAGGAGCTGCAAAGCATCGCAGCTAATTTAGAGACGCAGGAGCTGCAAAGCATCGCGGCTAATTTAGAGACGCAGGAGCTGCAAAGCATCGCAGCTAATTTAGAGACGCAGGAGCTGCAAAGCATCGCGGCTAATTTAGAGACGCAGGAGCTGCAAAGCATCGCGGCTAATTTAGAGACGCAGGAGCTGCAAAGCATCGCAGCTAATTTAGAGACGCAGGAGCTGCAAAGCATCGCAGCTGATTTAGAGACGCAGGAGCTGCAAAGCATCGCAGCTGATTTAGAGACGCAGGAGCTGCAAAGCATCGCAGCTGATTTAGAGACGCAGGTGCTGCAAAGCATCGCAGCTGATTTAGAGACGCAGGTGCTGCAAAGCATCGCGGCTAATTTAGAGACGCAGGAGCTGCAAAGCATCGCAGCTGATTTAGAGACGCAGGTGCTGCAAAGCATCGCAGCTAATTTAGAGTCGCAGGAGCTGCAAAGCATCGCGGCTAATTTAGAGACGCAGGAGCTGCAAAGCATCGCAGCTGATTTAGAGACGCAGGTGCTGCAAAGCATCGCGGCTAATTTAGAGACGCAGGAGCTGCAAAGCATCGCGGCTGATTTAGAGACGCAGGAGCTGCAAAGCATCGCAGCTGATTTAGAGACGCAGGTGCTGCAAAGCATCGCAGCTAATTTAGAGTCGCAGGAGCTGCAAAGCATCGCAGCTAATTTAGAGACGCAGGTGCTGCAAAGCATCGCAGCTAATTTAGAGACGCAGGTGCTGCAAAGCATCGCGGCTAATTTAGAGACGCAGGAGCTGCAAAGCATCGCAGCTGATTTAGAGACGCAGGAGCTGCAAAGCATCGCGGCTAATTTAGAGACGCAGGTGCTGCAAAGCATCGCAGCTAATTTAGAGACGCAGGAGCTGCAAAGCATCGCAACTAATTTAGAGACGCAGGAGCTGCAAAGCATCGCAGCTAATTTAGAGACGCAGGAGCTGCAAAGCATCGCGGCTAATTTAGAGACGCAGGAGCTGCAAAGCATCGCGGCTAATTTAGAGACGCAGGAGCTGCAAAGCATCGCGGCTAATTTAGAGACGCAGGTGCTGCAAAGCATCGCAGCTAATTTAGAGACGCAGGAGCTGCAAAGCATCGCAGCTAATTTAGAGACGCAGGAGCTGCAAAGCATCGCAGCTAATTTAGAGACGCAGGAGCTGCAAAGCATCGCAACTAATTTAGAGACGCAGGAGCTGCAAAGCATCGCGGCTAATTTAGAGACGCAGGAGCTGCAAAGCATCGCAGCTGATTTAGAGACGCAGGAGCTGCAAAGCATCGCGGCTAATTTAGAGACGCAGGTGCTGCAAAGCATCGCAGCTAATTTAGAGACGCAGGTGCTGCAAAGCATCGCAGCTGATTTAGAGACGCAGGAGCTGCAAAGCATCGCAGCTAATTTAGAGACGCAGGTGCTGCAAAGCATCGCAGCTAATTTAGAGACGCAGGTGCTGCAAAGCATCGCAGCTAATTTAGAGACGCAGGAGCTGCAAAGCATCGCAGCTAATTTAGAGACGCAGGAGCTGCAAAGCATCGCAGCTAATTTAGAGACGCAGGAGCTGCAAAGCATCGCAGCTAATTTAGAGACGCAGGTGCTGCAAAGCATCGCAGCTAATTTAGAGACGCAGGTGCTGCAAAGCATCGCAGCTAATTTAGAGACGCAGGTGCTGCAAAGCATCGCAGCTAATTTAGAGACGCAGGAGCTGCAAAGCATCGCAGCTAATTTAGAGACGCAGGTGCTGCAAAGCATCGCGGCTAATTTAGAGACGCAGGAGCTGCAAAGCATCGCAGCTGATTTCGAGACGCAGGAGCTGCAAAGCATCGCAGCTAATTTAGAGAAGCAGGAGCTGCAAAGCATCGCAGCTAATTTAGAGACGCAGGGGGAAGCGAGAGGGACGGAGCAGGTGCAGAGACGCCGGTCAGGGCGAGCACATGGAGACAACCCTCCCCTTTGCTCTTCCTCCTGTAAGTGTGGTTAGTGTAATCTGTCCCCTGGCTTCCCATCAGCAGGAGAAAGATAAAGGAGAATGGGGGGGGGGTTACGTGTGCTCGGCATTCAGCAGCCAGATAGATGAGGAGCACATGGAAAGTAAATGACTGCGCTGGGATGAATGGAAAGCCGGGACGGCTCTGCAGGGTTCCAGGTGTCTGAGACCCGGCATGGACGCTGCAGGTGACGCGTCTGTTCGTGGAAAACGCCGCCACGTCCATCGTGTCACGAACATCCTCCTTCATACCTGCAGGAACCGTCCTGCACAGCTCCAGTCCACACTCAGCTGTTTCACACTAGGGCTGAAAGATATATCGTTATCTATATCGAGATACGAACATTCAAGATATTGATATAGCAAAAGCAACTATATAAAAGGTATAGATTTCTCCTGCGCTTGTCCTGCATGTAAAGCTCTGGAAGTCACAAACAAACCTGCACTTTCCACCAAAGTGCTGGTTTTCAACGAACCCGTAGTCATATCGTATCATATCGTATCGTATCATATCGCATCGTATCGTATCGTATCGTATCGTATCGTATCGTATCGATATTGAGATGTCTGGCATGAATATCGAGAGATATGAAATTTTGTCCATATCGTTCAGCCCTATTTCACACACTGTTTCTATGTTGGAAAAATGCTTCTTGGCCATAAACCGTTTTCTGTTGGACAGCATGTTTATTTCCTTTTTAAAGGGACAGTACACCCACACAATGATGGTGCTTCATCTTCTCCTCATCCTCATGCTGAGCAAGACTGGAGTAGGTGCGATATCGTATCGTTTGTGATAATACCAGTAGGTTTTTAACACCGGTAGAAAATGTAATACGTGATAACACGTGATCACGCATTTTCGGCCTGATGATGTCATTCGGTCACACCTCAACCCTGCAGCATCTGTTTCCCCGTCAGTGACTCAGTCTCGTTTGTGCCACATCATCCCGGGAAACAAATCCGATGCAAACGTTCACTGCACATGACGTCGCTGCAACAGGAAGCAGGAATTTCCCGTGTTATGAGAGCGAGGTTTGCGGGATTCGGGGATACTAAGCGCCGTTCCCGCCGGGAATTTCAGGCTCTGGTCATCGTTTAGCAGTCGGTGATTCTTTATTCTCTGAAGGATGTTCTACGAATAAACTTTCCTAACTTCCTATTGGTAGTTTTCAGTCACATGACCTGCCGGGAGCACTGGCGGGCAAAAGATCCAGAGGATCATCGAGGGAACTGATCAGAGAATCAGATACAGGAATTTTGTGTTAAAGAAATTCCAGAAATTCCCAACTAACAGGGGAACGTTCCCTGAAGGTCATCTGCGAACGTTCCCAGAACCTTTAGAAAACGTTCCATGTCAACCTTGAGAGAACGTTTGGCTGCTCAAAGCAACGTTTGCGGAACATTCTCCAAACGTCTTGGCAACGTTTGCAACCTACAAGCAACTTTCAAGGAGCGTTCTCTGGACGTCCCCTAAAGGTTATATAATGTAACCTTTAGGGGACGTTTAGACAACGTTTACGGAACGTTCCTTCGAGGTCACAGCTGTGCAACCATTAGGGAACCTTCAGGCAACGTTTGTCACTGTTTGTTGGGATTGATTTGACCAAACTGGAAATTTGAGTGTAATTTCTCATGAAAATCCAGATTGCCCAGATTTATAAGGAACAACGTCAGAGAAGGACTCCGTGCAGATGTAGATCATTTCTATATATGTAAAAAAGAAATGATAGTTTAAAGGCCTCCTTCCACTGAAAAGCCGTTTAACTTGCTCCTTCTGAAATACGGAGGGTTTCCCCTCGTTTACTTACACATGCTGACTTGCTAGCGTTGCGTTCCCCCAGTTGGCTGTGCTTCCTCATCACAGAAACAATACGAAGAAAAGAGCGAATCGGGAACAGCCTCGCACTTCTACGTCACATTGCAAATAGCGTATCCCACGTGGGGTTTCTATCTGTCCATTGGAAGGCAGGTAACCCTCCACTACACACTAGAAGTAAAGACGGCACGACTGTAGCTTCGGAGTTGAAAGCTAATTAGCTAACTGTTTGTTAGCATGGCGGAACAAACTTGTTTGTCGGCTCTATTTCCTGTCTGTAACAAAATAAGAGCGGAGGGCGGAGCTTCCTTCATACACTGATGGGAGGCAGCCAATCAGACGGAAATTCATGAGAAGGACCCGGAAAAGCTGCCGTTGGACCACAAGCCTCTCTTCTAGTATACAAATACAGCTGGATACAAAGATACCAGAAGGTTTTTTTAAACAGAAACGATGCAGAATGCATTCAATAATAATGGAGAACACAGAAATATTGATGACATCACCATGGAAGTACAACTTTAAACAACGGAAGAATAAACTGTTCGGTCTCCTTCCGTCACATCGGGGGCTTCGGGCTGCAGCTGGATAGCCCCCGTTCAGGCTCGGCTGCTGTCCGTTTCCCATAATTACCGTGTCACACTTGTCTGCGGAGCTCATCTGGCCCTGGGGGGCCGGCGGCGGCTCACCTCTATCAGCTGAGAGGGCTGGGCGATCAGCCAGGATGGGAGAGTAAAGCAGCGTCAGACTCCCTCACCTCACAGATGCGGAGCTGCCTCTGATGCAGGGTGCCCCCCCCCCCCCCCCCCCATCCTCCTGCTCAGCATCACTTTGCTGTCCAATGATCTTTTTCATCAACTTGATCAAAATGTCAAGTTCCTTCAAAAATGTGACCTGAAAAATCAGATGAAGCTGCAGGTGTGAGAGCGAGCAGCTCTGACACCTGCGGGGCTGAAATGAGCTCAGCGATGCGTCTCCATGGAAACCGATGAGCGTTAGCTGCAGGCGCGCTAAGCTAGGCCTACCCATGTCCTCTGATAGGAACACTGTAGAGGCGAACACCGGAGATTATGCTGCTAATCTGCTGATTATTAGAGGCCCGATCAGAAATCCTGCAGGAGGAGACGGCTGCTGCAGAGAAGCTTCCTTCCTTCCCTCATACGAAGACCGCGAGCTGATACGAAGACGCTCCGGCTGATCGTTGCTTTGTGACGTCACGGTCTGTAGGGAACGCCGGTGCCCTGCACGGCCTGATGTCTGAGCCCGAGTCCGACACATTTACAAAGTCCTCAGGCCCGACCCGAATGAAGCCCCACTTTTCTCTCTTCCCCTTAAACCAGGCTGCCAGTAAAACGTGCTAGTCGGGGATCTTGGTGTGATATTGCGCTATTTTCATTATATTTTTGATTAAAATAAAGTTAATGAATTGATTTAACTTAATGACTCCATTATTTTATTTAATTAGAATTTCAGTTTGTTTTTTTAAACCTGGATCTGTTTTCCAGCATGAATCCGTTCGTTTCCTCATCAGACAGTTTTGGTGGAACGTGAATTCCTTCAGCAGATATTTAGATCCTCCAGATCAGCGTGTGTCCCACATAATCACGAATTACCACAAAAAGCTGCATGGAGCTCACAGGGGGGGTCCGATTGATGTTTGGTAACCAAACATTGGTGAAATGAGGCGTTTGTGGCAGATAATGATTATTTAGAGGCTGGGCTGCTGGACCTCACGCATCAGCAGCATGGCAAACATGCGGTGGGCGGCATGGTGTGGATACGCCCCCCCTCCACATGGTCCTCAGATGAACATAAATATGAGGTGAGCAGAATCAGAACTGGTGAGAAAATGATCTGGTTTTGTTCTTTAACAGAACTGAGACTTCCTGACAGCATCTCTGTACCCGAGTGAACTGCGTCAGTTTAAGATGATTTATTAGTTTGATTTATCGAAATCATTAAAAAACATCAGTATTAAAAACATCCTTCACAGGGAAAGGGAGAAGGTAAAATAATCGTGATGATTCTTAGAAACCAGATGGAGACTTGGAAATGATTTGTTTTGAGTTGAATAGTTTTGAATCGCAGAATCGAATCGAATCGTTGTTAAATCATCAGTGAATCGCATCGGCAGGAGGCTTCACTGTGTCGTGAATGTATCGTATTGCTGGGAGCGTATCGAGATGCGTATCGAATCGGCCTCCTTGGTGGGGATTCACATCCCCAGAAGGCCATGAAATAATGACTTCATAAAGAAAATGAGACATGATGAGCTTTTGTGTCGGACTGAAACATGAACCAGTTTTAGTTGTTGCGTTTAATCAGTTCCCTGAAATGAATTTGCTTCATCAGAACTCTGTCCTTCAGGAAAACGTATCATGTATCTGAGTGGTGATGAAAGTCACTGAATGTTTTATTATCAACCTCCAAACAGAAGCTACGAATGAGAGGAAGGAGAAAAGCTAAAGACCAGCTGAAGGTTGAAAAGTTGAAAGTGAGAGAGGTGGAGAGGAAATCCTCAGAGATTGCATGGAGGCATCGGGGTGTTGTGTTTGTTGCTTGGCAACAGCTGAGCTGGTCACATCTCATGCGGCAGGTGTCCCAGGTGAAGTCCATCTGCTCACGGATGATTATTTGACACGGACAGAAACTCGCAGCCAACCAGGCTGAAGATGTGAAATATCGATAATGTGGACCCAGCATGCACCTGTGCAGGACAGAGACCCAGCATGCACCTGTGCAGGACAGAGACCCAGCATGCACCTGTGCAGGTCAGAGACCCAGCATGCACCTGTGCAGGTCAGAGACCCAGCATGCACCTCCCAGCATGCACCTGTGTAGGACTGAGACCCAGCATGCACCTGTGCAGGACAGAGACCCAGCATGCACCTGTGCAGGACAGAGACCCAGCATGCACCTGTGCAGGTCAGAGACCCAGCATGCACCTCCCAGCATGCCCTGTGCAGGACTGAGACCCAGCATGCACCTGTGCAGGACAGAGACCCAGCATGCACCTGTGCAGGACAGAGACCCAGCATGCACCTGTGCAGGACAGAGACCCAGCATGCACCTGTGCAGGTCAGAGAGACCCAGCATGCACCTGTGCAGGTCAGAGACCCAGCATGCACCTCCCAGCATGCACCTGTGTAGGACTGAGACCCAGCATGCACCTGTGCAGGACAGAGACCCAGCATGCACCTGTGCAGGACAGAGACCCAGCATGCACCTGTGCAGGTCAGAGACCCAGCATGCACCTCCCAGCATGCACCTGTGCAGGACTGAGACCCAGCATGCACCTGTGCAGGACAGAGACCCAGCATGCACCTGTGCAGGACAGAGACCCAGCATGCACCTGTGCAGGACAGAGAACCCAGCATGCACCTGTGCAGGACAGAGACCCAGCATGCACCTCCCAGCATGCACCTGTGCAGGACTGAGACCCAGCATGCACCTGTGCAGGACAGAGACCCAGCATGCACCTGTGCAGGACAGAGAACCCAGCATGCACCTGTGCAGGTCAGAGACCCAGCATGCACCTCCCAGCATGCACCTGTGCAGGACTGAGACCCAGCATGCACCTGTGCAGGACAGAGACCCAGCATGCACCTGTGCAGGACAGAGACCCAGCATGCACCTGTGCAGGACAGAGACCCAGCATGCACCTGTGCAGGACAGAGACCCAGCATGCACCTCCCAGCATGCACCTGTGCAGGACTGAGACCCAGCATGCACCTGTGCAGGACAGAGACCCAGCATGCACCTGTGCAGGACTGAGACCCAGCATGCACCTGTGCGGGACAGAGACCCAGCATGCACCTGTGCAGGACAGAGACCCAGCATGCACCTGTGCAGGACAGAGACCCAGCATGCACCTGTGCAGGACTGAGACCCAGCATGCACCTGTGCAGGACAGAGACCCAGCATGCACCTGTGCAGGACAGAGACCCAGCATGCACCTCCCAGCATGCACCTGTGCAGGACTGAGACCCAGCATGCACCTCCCAGCATGCACCTGTGCGGGACAGAGACCCAGCATGCACCTGTGCGGGACAGAGACCCAGCATGCACCTGTGCGGGACAGAGGACCCAGCATGCACCTGTGCGGGACAGGGACCCAGCATGCACCTGTGCGGGACAGAGACCCAGCATGCACCTGTGCGGGACAGAGACCCAGCATGCACCTGTGCGGGACAGAGACCCAGCATGCACCTGTGCAGGACAGAGACCCAGCATGCACCTGTGCGGGACAGAGACCCAGCATGCACCTGTGCAGGACAGAGACCCAGCATGCACCTGTGCAGGACAGAGACCCAGCATGCACCTCCCAGCATGCACCTGTGCAGGACTGAGACCCAGCATGCACCTCCCAGCATGCACCTGTGCAGGACAGAGACCCAGCATGCACCTGTGCGGGACAGAGACCCAGCATGCACCTGTGCAGGACTGAGACCCAGCATGCACCTGTGCAGGACTGAGACCCAGCATGCACCTCCCAGCATGCACCTGTGCAGGACTGAGACCCAGCATGCACCTCCCAGCATGCACCTGTGCAGGACTGGACGCCATATTCAGTTATTTTCCCTTTCAGAATAAAATGATTCTGATTGAGGATTTAAAAGCAGCTGTTTCCATGGCAACTGCCTCATTCCGATCTGGTGTGTACCAGGACCGCTCGATTATGGAAAAAATCATTATCACCATTATTTTGGCCAATGCTGAAATCACGATTATTCAAATGATTATTTTCTAGCTACATGATGCGTTCATTTAGCATCTTTCAAAGGTTTCTGGCACTGAAAATAAATACAGGCCACAAATATGAACCTTACAGCTGTTTTGCTATAAATAAAACATTAAACGAGTAAAACAAATATAGTTTCAATGTTAAATTAATGAGAAAACATAAATATATCCAAAGTAAAATGATGTATCCAGCTGTTCTGCAGTGTATCTTTATTAGAAAAGTAAAATAAATAGTTATTTATGTAATAAAAATCCCAAAATAACTTTGTTGCAATGCTAAAACTTTCCAAATCTAACATTTTTGTTAATGACACCCAGCAACTTGCTGGAATAACCTCAGAATAACTTTCAGAAATTGTTTAAACTCGATTATACTGTATGAGTTTGGAGATTGTTAGACACAAACACTGAAATCATGATGAAATTTCGAGTAATTGCACAGCCTTATGTGCACATGCACCCGCATTTATTCATATGCTGACATTTAAAAACGCGGTATCGATCTATTTTACTAACAAAATCTCGCGATAATTCATGAAATATTGTGAGATTTTGTAACAGAACGATGGAATCTTGAAGATTCTGTATGTAAAATAGATCAAAATCGCGTTTTTGAATATTGATTTGATATTGGCATATGAAATTATCGCGATATTCCAGTGTATCGATATTTTCCCACCCCTGTTTTTCAAAGTGTCACAAACAAAACTGCTATTTGCAATGACTGCTTTTTTTTTTTCAACTTTAACATCGGAAACGATATCAGCTTTGAGCCACACGAGTTTTAAAATATCGGCATATCGGATATCGGCCAAAAATCCAATATCATGCATCCTTAAATCAAATCAGTGATTTACCCCCGTAACTGGACTTGGATTGGAACAGCAGATCGGTGCGTCTCTGGTTGTTTCAGACCTCCCGACATGTTTTCCATCACCGTGAAACAGTCAGGACGACGTGGGGGGTAAAACGTGAGCAGGACAAAGTTTGCGAGCTCGTGTTTGATGTTGAAATAATTCAGAGCCATTCTGAAATCCCCATCCTCGTCCTGACTGAACGAATGAAGCAGCTATATTTGATGAAACAAAGGGAAATCAGAATTAGTGAGAAAATGGGAACATTTCCAGACGGTGGGCGAGTTTCAGCCTCCTGTGAGCAGAATATCTGCTTTAATCTGCTGCCTGGAGTTTGAAGGAAAACGTGGTTGTTTTCTGAGTCGGACTGATGTCGTTCACTGTCCACTGCAACAGTCTGCGAGCAAACAGCTACACGGGAACATCTCTGCTTCTGAATCCGGCGTGTTCGGGTGGAGTGGCCGTGCAGGCTGTGACTCTGGGGGGGGGGGGGACTTGTTCGTTTTTCTCTCTTGGATGAGGACAGCTTCAAGCTCGCTCTGTCGCAGAATGTTAACATCACTTTCACTGTGAAGAAACTCTGTTTGCCACCGTGGAACCGTGAAGATCGATCTGCAGCGCGCACGTTAGATTAAGATATGTCACACGGAACATAAAAAAGACAAAAAATTAACCCCCCAAAATATGCTGACTGGGATTAAAGGTTCTGATGGTGACTGGGATTAAAGGTTCTAGATGCTGACTGGGATTAAAGGTTCTAGATGCTGACTGGGATTAAAGGTTCTGATGCTGACTGGGATTAAAGGTTCTGATGCAGACTGGGATTAAAGGTTCTGATGATGACTGGGATTAAAGGTTCTGGATGCTGACTGGAATTAAAGGTTCTAGATGCTGACTGGAATTAAAGGTTCTGGATGCTGACTGGGATTAAAAGTTCAGATGCTGACTGGGATTAAAGGTTCTGGATGCTGACTGGGATTAAAGGTTCTGATGGTGACTGGGATTAAAGGTTCTAGATGCTGACTGGGATTAAAGGTTCTGATGCTGACTGGGATTAAAGGTTCTGATGCAGACTGGGATTAAAGGTTCTGATGATGACTGGGATTAAAGGTTCTGGATGCTGACTGGAATTAAAGGTTCTAGATGCTGACTGGAATTAAAGGTTCTGGATGCTGACTGGGATTAAAAGTTCAGATGCTGACTGGGATTAAAGGTTCTGGATGCTGACTGGAATTAAAGGTTCTAGATGCTGACTGGGATTAAAGGTTCTGATGCTGACTGGGATTAAAGGTTCTAGATGCTGACTGGGATTAAAAGTTCAGATGCTGACTGGGATTAAAGGTTCTGGATGCTGACTGGAATTAAAGGTACTGATAGTGACTGGGATTAAAGGTTCTGATGCTGACTGGGATTAAAGGTTCTAGATGCTGACTGGGATTAAAGGTTCTGATGCTGACTGGGATTAAAGGTTCTGATGCTGACTGGGATTAAAGGTTCTGATGATGACTGGGATTAAAGGTTCTGGATGCTGACTGGAATTAAAGGTTCTAGATGCTGACTGGAATTAAAGGTTCTGGATGCTGACTGGGATTAAAAGTTCAGATGCTGACTGGGATTAAAGGTTCTGGATGCTGACTGGAATTAAAGGTTCTAGATGCTGACTGGGATTAAAGGTTCTGATGCTGACTGGGATTAAAGGTTCTAGATGCTGACTGGGATTAAAAGTTCAGATGCTGACTGGGATTAAAGGTTCTGGATGCTGACTGGAATTAAAGGTACTGATAGTGACTGGGATTAAAGGTGCTGATGCTGACTGGGATTAAAGGTTCTAGATGCTAACTGGGATTAAAGGTTCTGATGCTGACTGGGATTAAAGGTGCTGATGCTGACTGGGATTAAAGGTTCTGATGCTGACTGGGATTAAAGGTTCTAGATGCTGACTGGAATTAAAGGTTCTGATAGTGACTGGGATTAAAGGTTCTAGATGCTGACTGGGATTAAAGGTTCTGGATGCTGACTGGAATTAAAGGTTCTGATGCTGACTGGGATTAAAGGTTCTGATGCTGACTGGGATTAAAGGTGCTGATGCTGACTGGGATTAAAGGTTCTGATGCTGACTGGGATTAAATGTTCTGATGCTGACTGGGATTAAAGGTTCTGGATGCTGACTGGAATTAAAGGTTCTGATAGTGACTGGGATTAAAGGTTCTAGATGCTGACTGGGATTAAAGGTTCTGGATGCTGACTGGGATTAAAGGTTCTGATGCTGATTGGGATTAAAGGTTCTGATGCAGACTGGGATTAAAGGTTCTAGATGCTGACTGGGATTTAAGGTTCGAGATGCTAACTGGGATTAAAGGTTCTGGATGCTGACTGGGATTAAAGGTTCTGATAATGATTGGGATTAAAGGTTCCGGATGCTGACTGGGATTAAAAGTTCAGATGCTGACTGGGATTAAAGGTTCTGGATGCTGACTGGGATTAAAGGTTCTGATGCTGACTGGGATTAAAGGTTCTGATGCAGACTGGGATTAAAGGTTCTAGATGCTGACTGGGATTAAAGGTTCTGATGCTGACTGTGATTAAAGGTTCTAGATGCTGACTGGGATTAAAGGTTCTGATGCTGACTGGGATTAAAGGTTCTAGATGCTGACCGGGATTAAAGGTTCTGATGCTGACTGGGATTAAAGGTTCTGGATGCTGACTGGGATTAAAGGTTCTAGATGCTGACTGGGATTAAAGGTTCTAGATGCTGACTGGGATTAAAGGTTCTAGATGCTGACTGGGATTAAAGGTTCTAGATGCTGACTGGGATTAAAGGTTCTGATGATGACTGGGATTAAAGGTTCTGATGCTGACTGGGATTACAGGTTCTGATGCTGACTGGGATTAAAGGTTCTGATAATGATTGGGATCAAAGGTTCCGGATGCTGACTGGGATTAAAGGTTCTAGATGCTGACTGGGATTAAAGGTTCTAATGCTGACTGGGATTAAAGGTTCTAGATGCTGACTGGGATTAAAGGTTCTAGATGCTGACTGGGATCAAAGGTTCTAGATGCTGACTGGGATTACAGGTTCTGATGCTGACTGGGATTAAAGGTTCTGATGCTGACTGGGATTAAAGGTTCTGATGATGACTGGGATTAAAGGTTCCGGATGCTGACTGGGATTAAAGGTTCTGATGCTGACTGGGATTAAAGGTTCTGATGCTGACTGGGATGAAAGGTTCTAGATGCTGACTGGGATTAAAGGTTATGATGCTGACTGGGATTAAAGGTTCTAGATGCTGACTGGGATTAAAGGTTCTGATGCTGACTGGGATTAAAGGTTCTGATACTGACTGGGATTAAAGGTTCAGGATGCTGACTGGGATTAAAGGTTCTGATGCTGACTGGGATTAAAGGCTCTGATACTGACTGGGATTAAAGGTTCTGATGCTGACTGGGATTACAGGTTCTGATGCTGACTGGGATTAAAGGTTCTGATGATGACTGGGATTAAAGATTCCGGATGCTGACTGGGATTAAAGGTTCTGATGCTGACTGGGATTAAAGGTTCTAGATGCTGACTGGGATTAAAGGTTCTGATGCTGACTGGGATTAAAGATTCTGATGATGACTGGGATTAAAGGTTCCGGATGCTGACTGGGATTAAAGGTTCTAGATGCTGACTGGGATTAAAGGTTCTAATGCTGACTGGGATTAAAGGTTCTAGATGCTGACTGGGATTAAAGGTTCTAGATGCTGACTGGGATTAAAGGTTCTGATGCTGACTGGGATCAAAGGTTCTAGATGCTGACTGGGATTACAGGTTCTGATGCTGACTGGGATTAAAGGTTCTGATGATGACTGGGAATAAAGGTTCCTGATGCTGACTGGGATTAAAGGTTCTGATGATGACTGGGATTAAAGGTTCTGGATGCTGACTGGGATTAAAGGTTCTGATGCTGACTGGGATTAAAGGTTCTAGATGCTGACTGGGATTAAAGGTTCTGATGCTGACTGGGATTAAAGGTTCTGATGCAGACTGGGATTAAAGGTTCTGATGATGACTGGGATTAAAGGTTCTGGATGCTGACTGGAATTAAAGGTTCTAGATGCTGACTGGAATTAAAGGTTCTGGATGCTGACTGGGATTAAAAGTTCAGATGCTGACTGGGATTAAAGGTTCTGGATGCTGACTGGAATTAAAGGTTCTAGATGCTGACTGGGATTAAAGGTTCTGATGCTGACTGGGATTAAAGGTTCTAGATGCTGACTGGGATTAAAAGTTCAGATGCTGACTGGGATTAAAGGTTCTGATACTGACTGGAATTAAAGGTACTGATAGTGACTGGGATTAAAGGTTCTGATGCTGACTGGGATTAAAGGTTCTAGATGCTGACTGGGATTAAAGGTTCTGATGCTGACTGGGATTAAAGGTTCTGATGCAGACTGGGATTAAAGGTTCTGATGATGACTGGGATTAAAGGTTCTGGATGCTGACTGGAATTAAAGGTTCTAGATGCTGACTGGAATTAAAGGTTCTGGATGCTGACTGGGATTAAAAGTTCAGATGCTGACTGGGATTAAAGGTTCTGGATGCTGACTGGAATTAAAGGTTCTAGATGCTGACTGGGATTAAAGGTTCTGATGCTGACTGGGATTAAAGGTTCTAGATGCTGACTGGGATTAAAAGTTCAGATGCTGACTGGGATTAAAGGTTCTGGATGCTGACTGGAATTAAAGGTACTGATAGTGACTGGGATTAAAGGTGCTGATGCTGACTGGGATTAAAGGTTCTAGATGCTAACTGGGATTAAAGGTTCTGATGCTGACTGGGATTAAAGGTGCTGATGCTGACTGGGATTAAAGGTTCTGATGCTGACTGGGATTAAAGGTTCTAGATGCTGACTGGAATTAAAGGTTCTGATAGTGACTGGGATTAAAGGTTCTAGATGCTGACTGGGATTAAAGGTTCTGGATGCTGACTGGAATTAAAGGTTCTGATGCTGACTGGGATTAAAGGTTCTGATGCTGACTGGGATTAAAGGTGCTGATGCTGACTGGGATTAAAGGTTCTGATGCTGACTGGGATTAAATGTTCTGATGCTGACTGGGATTAAAGGTTCTGGATGCTGACTGGAATTAAAGGTTCTGATAGTGACTGGGATTAAAGGTTCTAGATGCTGACTGGGATTAAAGGTTCTGGATGCTGACTGGGATTAAAGGTTCTGATGCTGATTGGGATTAAAGGTTCTGATGCAGACTGGGATTAAAGGTTCTAGATGCTGACTGGGATTTAAGGTTCGAGATGCTAACTGGGATTAAAGGTTCTGGATGCTGACTGGGATTAAAGGTTCTGATAATGATTGGGATTAAAGGTTCCGGATGCTGACTGGGATTAAAAGTTCAGATGCTGACTGGGATTAAAGGTTCTGGATGCTGACTGGGATTAAAGGTTCTGATGCTGACTGGGATTAAAGGTTCTGATGCAGACTGGGATTAAAGGTTCTAGATGCTGACTGGGATTAAAGGTTCTGATGCTGACTGTGATTAAAGGTTCTAGATGCTGACTGGGATTAAAGGTTCTGATGCTGACTGGGATTAAAGGTTCTAGATGCTGACCGGGATTAAAGGTTCTGATGCTGACTGGGATTAAAGGTTCTGGATGCTGACTGGGATTAAAGGTTCTAGATGCTGACTGGGATTAAAGGTTCTAGATGCTGACTGGGATTAAAGGTTCTAGATGCTGACTGGGATTAAAGGTTCTAGATGCTGACTGGGATTAAAGGTTCTGATGATGACTGGGATTAAAGGTTCTGATGCTGACTGGGATTACAGGTTCTGATGCTGACTGGGATTAAAGGTTCTGATAATGATTGGGATCAAAGGTTCCGGATGCTGACTGGGATTAAAGGTTCTAGATGCTGACTGGGATTAAAGGTTCTAATGCTGACTGGGATTAAAGGTTCTAGATGCTGACTGGGATTAAAGGTTCTAGATGCTGACTGGGATCAAAGGTTCTAGATGCTGACTGGGATTACAGGTTCTGATGCTGACTGGGATTAAAGGTTCTGATGCTGACTGGGATTAAAGGTTCTGATGATGACTGGGATTAAAGGTTCCGGATGCTGACTGGGATTAAAGGTTCTGATGCTGACTGGGATTAAAGGTTCTGATGCTGACTGGGATGAAAGGTTCTAGATGCTGACTGGGATTAAAGGTTATGATGCTGACTGGGATTAAAGGTTCTAGATGCTGACTGGGATTAAAGGTTCTGATGCTGACTGGGATTAAAGGTTCTGATACTGACTGGGATTAAAGGTTCAGGATGCTGACTGGGATTAAAGGTTCTGATGCTGACTGGGATTAAAGGCTCTGATACTGACTGGGATTAAAGGTTCTGATGCTGACTGGGATTACAGGTTCTGATGCTGACTGGGATTAAAGGTTCTGATGATGACTGGGATTAAAGATTCCGGATGCTGACTGGGATTAAAGGTTCTGATGCTGACTGGGATTAAAGGTTCTAGATGCTGACTGGGATTAAAGGTTCTGATGCTGACTGGGATTAAAGATTCTGATGATGACTGGGATTAAAGGTTCCGGATGCTGACTGGGATTAAAGGTTCTAGATGCTGACTGGGATTAAAGGTTCTAATGCTGACTGGGATTAAAGGTTCTAGATGCTGACTGGGATTAAAGGTTCTAGATGCTGACTGGGATTAAAGGTTCTGATGCTGACTGGGATCAAAGGTTCTAGATGCTGACTGGGATTACAGGTTCTGATGCTGACTGGGATTAAAGGTTCTGATGATGACTGGGAATAAAGGTTCCTGATGCTGACTGGGATTAAAGGTTCTGATGATGACTGGGATTAAAGGTTCTGATGCTGACTGGGATGAAAGGTTCTAGATGCTGACTGGGATTAAAGGTTATGATGCTGACTGGGATTAAAGGTTCTGATACTGACTGGGATTAAAGGTTCAGGATGCTGACTGGGATTAAAGGTTCTAGATGCTGACTGTGATTAAAGGTTCTAGATGCTGACTGGGATTGAAGGTTCAGATGCTGACTGGGATTAAAGGTTCTGGATGCTGACTGGGATTAAAGGTTCTGGATGCTGACTGTGATTAAAGGTTCAGATGCTGACTGGGAATAAAGGTTCTAGATGCTGACTGGGATTAAAGGTTCTAGATGCTGACTGGGATTAAAGGTTCTAGATGCTGACTGGGATTAAAGGTTCTGGATGCTGACTGGGATTAAAGATTCTAATGCTGACTGGGATTAAAGGTTCTGGATGCTGACTGGGATTAAAGGTTATGATGATGACTGGGATTAAAGGTTCTAGATGCTAACTGGGATTAAAGGTTCTGGATGCTGACTGGGATTAAAGGTTCTAATGCTGACTGGGATTTAAGGTTCTGGATGCTGACTGGGATTAAAGGTTCTAATGCTGACTGGGATTAAAGGTTCTAGATGCTGACTGGGATTAAAGGTTCTAGATGCTGACTGTGATTAAAGGTTCAGATGCTGACTGGGATTAAAGGTTCTAGATGCTGACTGGGATTAAAGGTTCTACATGCTGACTGGGATTAAAAGTTCTGATGCTGACTGGGATTAAAGGCTCTGATACTGACTGGGATTAAAGGTTCTGATGCTGACTGGGATTAAAGGTTCTAGATGCTGACTGGGATTAAAGGTTCAGATGCTGTCTGGGATTAAAGGTTCTGATGCTGACTGGGATTAAAGGTTCTAGATGCTGACTGTGATTAAAGGTTCTAGATGCTGACTGGGATTAAAGGTTCAGATGCTGGCTGGGATTAAAGGTTCTAGATGCTGACTGGGATTAAAGGTTCTAGATACTGACTGGGATTAAAGGTTCTAGATGCTGACTGAGATTAAATGTTCTGATGCTGACTGGGATTAAAGGTTCTAGATGCTGACTGGGATTAAAGGTTCTAGATGATGACTGGGATTAAAGGTTCAGATGCTTACTGGGATTAAAGGTTCTAGATGCTGACTGGGATTAAAGGTTCTAGATGCTGACTGGGATTAAAGGTTCAGATGCTGACTGGGATTAAAGGTTCTAGATGCTGACTGGGATTAAAGGTTCTAGATGCTGACTGGGATTAAAGGTTCTAGATGCTGACTGGGATTAAAGGTTCTCATGTTGACTGGGATTAAAGGTTCAGATGCTGACTGGGATTAAATGTTCTAGATGCTGACTGGGATTAAAGGTTCTAGATGCTGACTGGGATTAAAGGTTCTAGATGCTGACTGGGATTAAAGGTTCTCATGTTGACTGGGATTAAAGGTTCAGATGCTGACTGGGATTAAAGGTTCTAGATGCTGACTGGGATTAAAGGTTCTCATGCTGACTGGGATTAAAGGTTCTCATGCTGACTGGGATTAAAGGTTCTGATGCTGACTGGGATTAAAAGTTCTAGATGCTGACTGGGATTAAAGGTTCTCATGCTGACTGGGATTAAAGGTTCTCATGCTGACTGGGATTAAAGGTTCTGATGCTGACTGGGATTAAAGGTTCTAGATGCTGACTGGGATTAAAGGTTCAGATGCTGACTGGGATTAAAGGTTCTAGATACTGACTGGGATTAAAGGTTCTAGATGCTGACTGGGATTAAAGGTTCAGATGCTGACTGGGATTAAAGGTTCTCATGCTGACTGGGATTAAAGGTTCTCATGCTGACTGGGATTAAAGGTTCTCATGCTGACTGGGATTAAAGGTTCTCATGCTGACTGGGATTAAAGGTTCTGATGCAGACTGGGATTAAAGGTTCAGCTTCTTCATGCAGGTTTTAATCTGAAAAACCAGGTGGATGGGAAAAAGGACCTGCAGTTTCAGGGTTAAAGTTCCATCGGTGCCTTTGCAGAAATAACATGATGTTCATGCTGAGGTGGAATTAAATCCATCTTTGGTAATTTAATGAAGTCCGAATGTCTTTTGCTTGCAGCTGTCAGGCTAATTAGAAGTGAAAAACTGTGAACACACGGGTGGAAATTATTAAAAGAACAGTCGGGTGTAAATGGAAATTACAGTCCTTTTGCTCACACTCGGCTTTGAACAGCAAATGTCAGAGGAACTTTGTTAGGAAAGGTTAACACGGTCATTAGGATTCAGCCTGCAGCTCTTCTAATTCATCCTCCGAGTGGCTTCGTTCATTTATGGATCTGCTGCATGTTCGGCTGAAGGAGGTGGTTCAGAGCAGCAGCGTGTCCAATGTGAGACGGCGTCTTTGTCTTCAACAGACTCGGTTTCCCGCCACCTGAGAGAAATCTGAATAAAACATCTCATGAAGTCATCAGAGAGCTGTGAATAAATCCGTATGTCTCAGCCTCCTCAACACAACTTGTGTTTTTTTGAATAAAACATGGAAAAACAGGACTATTTGTTGGTGCGTGTACGCAGGGAAACGCTGGGAATCCGCGGCGCTCCCACTGATTGATGGCTGGAGGTGGAGGAACCATGTTGTGGCTCTGATGAGGCAATTTGTATAGTTGTGCAAGAAAACAATGAAAGTTCGTTTTATTGAAATGCATCTCCGGGGACACATCAGCGTCGCTCCGGCTCCATACCGCGTGCTGCTTAGTCCGATAATAAATCACGACGCTGGCGTGCCAGGCAGGGGCGGCGTTGCAGCCCCCGCTTTAATGGCCCGTGTGTTGTTTGCAGCTCTATTTGGATGCAGAGTTTGAAGCCAGCAGCTCATATTCAGTTATGGATACACGGCGGGGACCGTTCCCGCTGCTGCGCGTCATGCCTCCCTCTGAGCGCGCTCACAACCAGCAGCGCATCATTTCACCGCTGGTCTGAACATCACGTTTTAGACGAACCAAACTGGAGTGCAGAGGATCAGAACACAGAAGCAATAAAGAGGTACATGTCACGGATCTGGGTCAGTCAGTACACAGTACACACTCACAAATACAGGTACCAGTTTGTACCTAAAAGGGTCCAAAGCTTGTTGCTGGGGGGGTTCCTTTCTGAAAGACATTTCTGTACCTTCATGGTCCATTTTTGTACCTTATCAAGCTGTATGAGTTAATAAAGTACAATTAAACCACATTTAACAACAAAACAAGCATCAAATAGTGAACTACATGCATATGGTCCAATTCCATATCTCATTTAAAAATATATACATTTATTTTTGTGTTATTATATCAATATATTCTTATATCGATATATTTTTATATTAATGTATTTTATATGAAATGTCCATATATTTTTATACAGATATATCGGTAAATTTTAAATGGATATATCAATATATATTTTTATGTCAATATACCAATATATTCTCTTCATCGATATATCGATATAAAGTTATCGATATATTCTTATATAGATATAGTGACATATTTTACATTGATACATCTATATATTTTTATTTAGGTATACCGATATATTCTCTATATCGATATATCAATATAAAATATATATCGACGTATCAATACATTTTTATATCGATGTATTTTTATGTGGGGAAATGGCCCAGCCCTAACGGGGACGTAGCTGAAACAATAAACGGGCCAAGCTGCTCTGAACCAGCAGGCCAGACGATGCCTCCAGGTTCTGATTGGTCAGAGCTGTTACCGGGCAGGTGCAGCAGGACGATGCGATACCTGTGTGAAGCTGGCCCCCCCAGTTTTTCCAAAACTAAAATAAACATTGCCATTCGTTTGTGCTACGTTTGTGCTGGTTTGTGCTGCAAAAATCATCGTTTGTGCTGTTAAGGTTTTTTTTTAATTAATCATCTTATATTTTAGCCTGTGACATCATCCAGCCCCCCTACTTTGTCCAAAACTCACCAAAATGGTCTCAAATGTTTGTGCTACGTTTGTGCTGGTTTGTGCTGCTAAAAGAAACATTTGTGCTGCCACGGTTTTTGAGATATATCATTTTAGAATTTCGGACACTCGCTCAAGCTCAAGTTGGCACCATGTGTGACTATGTACAATAGGTACTCTGTAGTATTCGGCAGGCGACGGAAAGGTTTCTATATGTTTGACGGAGAAAATCTTTACTCAGATCCAAGGATGGTAAGTTCCTCAACCACAGTAGCTACATTGTAATCCTGTGATAATTAAAGATATTCTGTACCTAAAATTATTCATTTCAAAATGAATTTCATAATTGCCGTTTGTGATTGGAAAGAGCGTTTGGCTATCAAGCCCCCCTATTGTGGAATCAGTTACCAATTCAGGTTCGGGAGGCAGACACCCTCTCTACCTTTAAGGTTAAGCTTAAAACCTTCCTTTTTGATAAGTCTTACAGTTAGGGATGGTTAGCCATCCCTTAGTTAAGCTGCTATAGGTTTAGACTGCTGCGGGACATCCATGATGCACTGGGCTTCCTCTCCCACCATCTCTGTCTCTCCATGTAGAAACCTGTGACAGTATTGCATCATAACTGTGTTCTCCTCTCTCAGCAGATCTGGCTGGATAACGTTGCAGTGTTTGTTGGTCTCCCTTTCTGTCTTCTCCCCCCCAGCCGGTCGAGGTAGATGGCCGCCCTACCTGAGCCGGGTTCTGCCGGAGGTTTTTCCTCCCTGTTAAAAGGGTGTTTTCCTTCCCACTGTTGCCCCCCCCCCCTCCGTGCTTGCTCAGGATGGGGGATTGGACCGGGTCAAGTCAAGATTCGATCCAATCTGTTGGTTTCCTTAACTAAGCTATTATGAATCTGACCTGAATTTTTCTGCTTAAGCGCCCTGCTGAGGTGACTTTGTCATGAATGGACGCTATACAAATAAAGTTGAATTGAATTGAAACATCATGAAAGGGAAAAATCTAATTTACAGTTTTACATAGGCCCATATAGGATTAACAAGCCACTTATTTCAGTGATTACCTTCAGAGCTGGAGACAAATAAAGTGCAATGATACAATACTGCAACAGCAAATTTACTTGTAACGCATTTAAAAACAACATTAACCAAAGTGCTACATATTGTACCAAAACCTTGAAAAGAAAATGAAAATTCAAATGATAAAAATAAATAACACATGAAACACATTTAGAATATTCAAATAGAGAAACTAACAAAACAAGAAACAACAAAATAATTAAGATCAGATATTTAAATTCAAATAAAATAAAATTGTCATATCATAATTGGTCATAAGAAATAAGACCATATGTGACAGTGCGAGGCCACCTTTGTTTCTGAATGATTTCTGCTCTGGCTACTTGCCCACAGTGATATGCCTTTGGCTGACTAGTAAGTGTGCATGACTCTCACCCAGGACTCTGTGGGTTCGAATGCCGTCTAAGCCCTAATTGTGTAACTTGTTACATGTATATCTGAAGAACTGTGGCAGCAAAATGTTTCTTTTAACAGCACAAACATTTATGTGTATTTTCGTGAGATTTCGTGACATTACGTGAGATTCCTGGCAAAACTTTTGCCAGGATAATGTCACATCATTAGAAATAAAGCCATATACTCAAAAACTGTGGCAGCATAAATGTTTTTCAACAGCACAAACGTAGTACAAACATTTGAGTGTATTTTCGTGAGACATTTTGTGAGACAAAGTTTTGCCTGGATGATGTCACGGTCATAAGAATGAAGCCATATATCTCAAAAACCGTGGCAGCACGAATGTTTCTTTTAGCAGCACAAACCAGCACAAACGTAGCACAAACATTTGAGACCATTTTGGTGAGTTTTGGACAAAGTAGGGGGGCTGGATGATGTCATAGGCTAAAATATAAGATGATTAATTTAAAAAAAAACCTTAACAGCACAAACGATGATTTTTGCTGCACAAACCAGCACAAACGTAGCACAAACGAATGGCAATGTTTATTTTAGTTTTGGAAAAACTGGGGGGGCCAGCTTCACACTGCTCGATGCGATGCTTCCTGCAGACTGTTCCTCCTCTCTGGGTTCAGACACCATGAATTTAGATGATATCTATGATACGTTTTTACTGAAACTACGCGCGATTTCCTCACTTCAGTCTCAACTCCTGGCTTCCGTTCTTGCCGAGAACTGTCGTCACTTTGCCGTCCCGCCGTCTGTATCTGGGTCAGTTCTGGACAAAACATCATTCAGCTGGTTTTGCTGGATAAAGATAGTTTTCATAAAAGCTCAGTGGGAGAAAAACAGCCAAATTTTTATGTTCAGAATCATTGATTTGTATTGATTCCTCCTGCAGCAGCGAGCAGGACTGTGGGAAGACAAAGACCTGCAGCCATTAAAGTGTTTGCAGCTTCACTAAAAATGCCAAAGAAAATAAATACAGAGCTTCAGCTGAAGCATGGATCTAAAAAAAGATCAGAGAACATGAGCGACTTGTTTTCTTCTGCTGGGACTTTGTTCTGAGAAATGTTGGTAAAATAATCAAACGATCTTCATTTCTAAAGCCAACATGTCCTTCAAACAGCTGGAAATGTAACAGACTACAGCGGCATGAGTGGCAGAGGCGGAGCCTAAAGTCCCGCCGCATTTTCCAGTCATGGAAAACACATGGAAAATGAGACAGAGACTCAAATGTCCTGGAAAATTATTTTTCTTCCTATGCTTCGTCCCCGCTTCATCTCAGCTTCATCGCCACTTCGTCGCCGCTTCAATGCCGCTTCAATGCCGCTTCGTTGCCGCTTCGTTGCTGCTTCGGTGCCGCTTCGTTGCCGCTTCGTCGCCACTTCGTCGCCGCTTCAATGCCGCTTCGTTGCTGCTTCGTCGCCGCTTCGTCGCCGCTTCAATGCCGCTTCGTTGCTGCTTCGTTGCCGCTTCGTTGCCGCTTAGTCCCCACTTCATCTCTGCATCGTCACCACTTCGTTGCTGCTTCGTCGCCGCTTCAATGCCGCTTCGTTGCCGCTTCGGTGCCGCTTCGTCGCCGCTTCGTCGCCGCTTCGTCGCCGCTTCGTCGCCGCTTCAATGCCGCTTCGTTGCCGCTTCGTTGCCGCTTCGTTGCCGCTTAGTCCCCACTTCATCTCTGCATCGTCACCACTTCGTTGCTGCTTCGTTGGTGCTTCGTCCCTGCTCCCGCTTCGTCTCCGCTTCTTTCCCGCTTCTTTCCCGCTTCGTCTCCACTTCGTCGCCGCTTCGTCGCCGCTTCAATGCCGCTTCGTTGCCGCTTCGTTGCTGCTGCGTTGCCGCTTCGTTGCCGCTTAGTCCCCACTTCATCTCTGCATCGTCACCACTTCGTTGCTGCTTCGTTGCTGCTTCGTCGCCGCTTCGTTGCTGCTTCGTCGCCGCTTCAATGCCGCTTCGTCGCCGCTTCGTCGCCGCTTCAATGCCGCTTCGTTGCTGCTTCGTCGCCGCTTCATTGCCGCTTCGTCGCCGCTTCAATGCCGCTTCGTTGCTGCTTCGTCGCCGCTTCGTCGCCGCTTCAATGCCGCTTCGTTGCTGCTGCGTTGCCGCTTCGTTGCCGCTTAGTCCCCACTTCATCTCTGCATCGTCACCACTTCGTTGCTGCTTCGTCGCCGCTTCAATGCCGCTTCGTTGCCGCTTCGTTGCTGCTTCGTTGCTGCTTCGTTGCCGCTTCGTTGCCGCTTAGTCCCCACTTCATCTCTGCATCGTCACCACTTCGTTGCTGCTTCGTTGGTGCTTCGTCCCTGCTCCCGCTTCGTCTCAGCTTCTTTCCCGCTTCTTCCCCGCTTCGTCTCCACTCCGTCCCCGCTTCGTCCCCGCTTCGCTGCTGCTTTGTCTCTGTACAAAATATAAGTTACAATTGTATCTGCTCTGCACATGAACACTGGAGTGGCGTCATGGACACAAGCAGGGCGACAGGAAAACTTCCAGAGGCTCTGAGAAGCTCATCAGTGTGCCGTCCAGAGAGGAAAGGTAGCTGCTGATAAGCTGCTTCCATTTTGCAAACTGAAGAAACATTCTGATAAAGATGAACTCTACTGCCAGAAGTATCGTCTCACCGTGACTCACATCTGAGCTTCAGTAACATCATTCCTGATCCGTCGGGTTCAGCATGACGTTGGTCCACCTTTGCAGCTAGAACAGCTTCATCTTCTGGGAAGGCTGTCCACAAGGTTTAGGAGTGTTTCTGGGAATCTTTGACCGTCTTCCAGAAGCACATTTGTGAGGTCACACTGATGTTGGACCAGAAGGCCTGGCTCTCAGTCTCCGCTCTGATTCATCCCAAAGCTGTTCTATGGGGTTGAGGTCAGGACTCTGTGCAGGCCAGTCCAGTTCCTCCACACCAGACTCTGCATCCAGGTCTTCATGGACCTGCTTTGTGCACTGGTGCACAGTCATGTTGGAAGAGGGAGGGGCCAGCTCCAAACTGGTCCCACAAAGTTGGGACATGGAATTGTCCAGAATGTCTTGGTATGCTGAAGCATTCAGAGTTCCTTTCACTGGAACTAAGGGGCCAAGCCCAGCTCCTGAAACACCCCCACACCATAATACCCCCCTCCACCAAACTGGAACTAAGGGGCCAAGCCCAGCTCCTGAAAACACCCCCACACCATAATCCCCCTCCACCAAACTGGAACTAAGGGGCCAAGCCCAGCTCCTGAAAACACCCCCACACCATAATACCCACTCCACCAAACTTTACACCTGTCACAATGCAGTCAGAGAAGTACCGTTGTCCTGGCAACCGCCAAACCCAGACTCCTCCATCAGATTGCAGATGGAGAAGCGTGATTGGTCCTCCAGAGAACCTCCACTGCTCTAGAGTCCAGTGGCGGCTGCTTTCCACCACTGCATCCACGCTTTGCATCGCACTTGGTGATGGATGGATGGATGCAGCTGGTCGCCATGGAAACCCATTCCATGAAGCTCTCTGTCACTGTTCTTGATCTGATCTGAAGGCCACATGAAGGTTGGAGGTCTGTAGTGATTGACTCTGCAGAAAGTTGGCCACCTCTTCTCACTATGAGCTTCAGCATCACTGACCCGCTCCATCAGTTTACGTGGACGAACACTTCATGGCTGAGATGCTGTCGTTCCCAAACACTTCCATGTTCTTATAATCCAGCTGCAGCTGACTGTGGAATATTTAGGAGGGAGGAAATTCTTTCAGACGTTTGTAGAAACAGTCTGCATGACGAGCTGCTTCATTTATGCACCTGTGGACACGGAAGTGATGAAACACCTGATTCCATCATCTGGATGCTGAGTGAGTACTTTTGGTTGTATAGAGTACATATCGACATTGTTCAATCTAAGTGTTTTACATTTACATGCCTGTCCTGCTCAGGGCTGTGCGATATACTGATATCACGATGTATCGCGGTACTAGTTGCACTTTTTTTTGCTTAATTTTTTCGTAATGACCCGGCTGCACCATGACTGACTATAAAGGGGTCAGTTGATTGTTTAATAAGGGTGGGAAAAAAATATTGATACACTGAAATATCGTGGTATTTTCATATGGCGATACCATATGTATATTTAAAAATGCAGTATCGATCTAATTCACAAATGAAATCTTGTGAGATATCGTTTTGTTACGAAATCTCATGAGATTTCACAAAACACCGCAAGATTTTGCAACAAAATGAAATCTTGCGAGATTTCATTAGTAAAATAGATCGATACTGCGTTTTTAAATATAGATACGGTATCAGCATATGAAAATATTGTGATATTTTAGTGTATTGATATTTTTTCCCATCATTATTATCTAAACTGTGTGGAAGACAATCCTCCCCAAGACTTTTACACAGAAATCATAAAAACCAGCATCTATCTCTAATGACTTTGATATAACAAACATCTCTAACAGTGTTTCATCAGTTCCGTCTCTGCAGCGATACCTTTATGATAAACATGTTTCAGTACTAAAAAACAGCTGTTTGATATGAAATTAAACTTTCAGACCAATTAGGGTAGAAATACCAGGATACATCATATATCATCTAAAATAAATAAACAGTGGTATGATATTTGGTCGTAGTCCTGCTGCATGTGTTTAGTTTAGCGTGCACGTGTGACTCAGCTGCTGATGTTTCCACATGCAGGGATCAGAAAGCTCTCGTCTGGCTCCATCGTTACTGCGTTAGCGTTGGATATACGGGCCGCATGTCCACTTCGCTGACTTCCAGTTTTCCATTTGTGGTCTCAGAAAGCCCTCCAGATATCAGCAGCCGTCCGAAGTCTCCTCCTCTCTAATTGTAATGAAGAAAAAGGCAGAGAAGACTAAACGCGATGCAGTCGGGTTCAGCTATGAGCTTCGGGCAAAATGATGTTGGAAACTGTGCAGTTTTCTACGTGCAGCTCGTAGATTCATAACTAATTCCAGGGCTTAAAGCATCCTGGCGCCCTGCTGGATCAGTTTCTGTGGGAAAAGAAAACCTCAGCTGAATAACTTGCTGTGGGTCGTCACAGCGAGTTGAGGACCAGCTTTCCGTCTCAGTCAATCACGTCATTAACCAATCAGAATAGTTTCTACGCTCATGAAAACATGGTGTAAAAGCTGAAATGACACTCCTGCCAGCAGATCCTGGAAAGTTATTGATCGTCACCGGCTGCAGAGCATCGATTCAGCAAGACTGTCAGATGCAGCAAATACAATTTACATCAAGTTTCCAACTTCAGATCCTTTAAGTCGATTAAAAAACAAAAGAAACTGATTTCCAGTAATCAGATTGTTTTTAATAAGATGAATCTATCAGGCAACACGTGGGGGGGGGGCTTCCATCAGACCGAGTCAGCTGGAGCTCCGCCAGCATTTAAAGGAACAGTCCACCCACAGAATGATGTAACTTTATCTTCCACCCCCCCTCATGGTGAGAAAGACTCTGCAGCACTTTTTTAATATCTCAAATGCAGCCGGTGATCAGGAAGGCTTCTCGTTTCCCCCCAACTTTCATATAATGGAGTTCACCGGGGTCCGAGCCAAAAAGGTCCTTAAAGTCCACAAAAACGTGTCAATATTCCTCCATACTGCTCGTCCAACGTAATCCAAGTGTCCTGAGTGGGTAGCGTCCAGAATTTACCGGAAACGACATAATTTAGTAGATTTTTAGAGCTGTTGTGGGTCTTTAAGATTCACTTACTAAGTAAGAAATAAAAGATATTTACTCTCAAAATTAGTTTAATAATCTTACATATTCTACTCTTGTCAAGTATATTACTCTCAAACTGAGATTGTTAAGACAGTTTTTGCTGAATATGAGAGTGCACACACTCAGAAATACAGGTACCAGTTTGTACCTAAAAGGGTCCAAAGCTTGTTGCTGGGGGGGGTCCTTTCTGAAAGACATTTCTGTACCTTCATGGTCCATTTTTGTACCTCATCAAGCTGTATGAGTTAATAAAGTACAATTAAACCAATTAAAGATGATGAATAAAAGTCAATAAAATAGAGATTATGACAACAATCAAAGATGCTAATAATAAATGAATAATTATTATAGAAATATTAGGCCAAACACATATATAATTATACATATAATTATTACTATGATTATTATGAAAATCATAGTATAATAACTATAATTATACTACTGTTTAGAAGTACTGCTATTTATAGTTATTGTACAAGCTACACACATTTTTCAATGCTGCAGGTACCCTTAGGGTTGGAATGGTACAAATGTGTACTTTATATTACTTTGGAGTAGGGCTGGGCGATATATCGATATGAAAAAAATATCGATATATTTTCAAATGAGATATGGAATTGGACCTTATCGCCCATATCGAGATATGGAGTTTAATGTATGTTTGTTTGTCTTTGTATATAAATGCTGACCTTACTAGGGTTTGTTACATTTAATTCTGTGTAATGTTCCACACTTGCATGTGCGAGTATTATTACATACAGTATTTTACAGTATTTCTGTTTACATTTTATCATTCTTTGAACAGCTGAGCATTATTTCATCCGGACTGTTTAAATTAAACTACTTGTAATGTCATATTTGGCTCCGACTGGAACAAAATATTTGCTCTCACTTTGTGATAAAAATATCGAGATAAATATCGTGTATCGATATTCAGCCTAAATATATCCAGATATGACTTTTGGTCCATATCGCCCATCCCTACTTTGGAGCCTTTTTCATAGTATATAGGTACTTCTGGCCTCATAAAGACCAATATTGTACTTTTGAGAGAACATTTGTAGTAAATGTACGTACAGGTACAGAAATGATCCTGTCTGTACCTTTGTTTCTGAGAGTGTACGACTTGGTCAGATAGACGGTTTCTGCCGTGCACATGAAGCTGAGCTTGTGTTTTCCACTCGTCCTGCTCTGCAGCTTCATACGTGGATGCAGTCGCAGTGAAATCAGTGTTTTGGCACAAAGTGCTGCTGCTAATCAGCCCCTTCAGCCAACGTCCGACCGTGCACACAAACGCATCACTGTGTCTGGCCTCAGCAGCCACGTTCCCTCAATTTCCATTTTTCTCCATTCATCCATCACCCACACACTTCCAGAGGAAGCGATGCGTGTGAGTGTGCGTGTTCGTGTGTGTGCGTGCGTGAGCGTGTGCGTGTGCAGAAACCGACTGCATGCTTTGCATATTGACAGCTCTCTCTGCTGTGTTTTATTCTAACCCTTGCATATCTGGAAACAGCGGGGCTTTAATTTCGCTCTTTATCCCGACAGTCGGGATCTAATCAGTGTTGTCGACATGAGCTGCTCCATCAACAAAAGTGGGAAAAACTAAATCTGTCAGCGTATAGAAATGAAAAGCTGCGTGGGCTCCTGGGAGAATGTTTTAGGAAGGATAATAAAGGTGACAGAGAGCACTCAGGGGAATTTCCTGTGGATAATACAATTTTTCCTGCTTCATAAATTGTAATGCTGCTACAGACGGAGGTTCAGGTCTGTGTGCTTTACGAAGGCCTATAAATAAATAAATGTGGAAATGGAGCACAGATGAATGAAAACAGACGGTGTCTGTGTGACATATACTTTTATTTACTAATGCTGTTTTTCTTCCACCTGTTTGGGGTTTTAACCCTTTAAAAACTGCAGCAGAAATTCTCCGTCTTTGTTATCATTTCTTATAAAAAGCTCATATTTTCATGTTTCTTTGATCCTTAAAACTAAAGTTTAAACTTCTGAAAACCAGTATTTTATAAAAGGTTCAAATCATGCAATAAATATAAAAAATTAAACAAATTTGTACTTATTTTATTGCATATTACTAAAAAAATAAAAAATAGAGATCGAAAACATTTCAAAATGTAGAAAAAGAAAAAATAGTTTTTAGCACTTAATGGTGCAATGTCCCACATTTCAAATATCCAATTTTCAAGTTAAATATTTTCTATCCTATTTTTATTCCCATCTTGGCTTTAAATACTAATTTTTTGTTAAATATAATTTCCCACACCATCTAAATACCACCACCTATCCTGAACGCTGACCTCCCGACCCACGGCACCATCTCTTCCACTTACTTCATGTTTTACTCCCGGATGAGACACCTATTTGACGCTTATTATAATTGTCGTAGAACCCATATCGGGCACCCTCACTGGAGCTACTAGTAAATATTAATGGATAACAATTATGATTAATGGCACAAAACAGCCCAGCATGCAGGCCACCCTTTCTTGACCCAGATTCTCTCAACCCATGATCTGGGGCACACGCAGTACACAGAAAGACCCACAGAAGTACCACAGAGACCCCGGAAACCCCTAAAATATAAAAAAAATAACAGGCAAATATAAGCATCAGCTGACATATATCTTAACTATCTAGTGTTTCTCCATTTCTATTCTCTTCCTTACACGTTGATATGGCACGTACTTCCACAAGTAACCAAGAGAACCCACACATATTACCCCCACCACCCATAATCTTTAGATGTAATTAATAAACAACACCACAATTTTTTCCTTCTCCCTACCCATAATCTTAAAAAATCCAGCCACCCCATCAATCCAATACACAAATACACCACCTAACCTCCCACAACCCATATCCACGAACAACGTTACCCCCAACAACGTTACCACTAACAACATTACCTCCAACCACAACCACCCTAACCGTATCTTCACCTATCCCCATCTCCCTTTCCACAACATATTAGAAGAAAAAAAAAAAAAAAATATCCCGAATCCGATATCAAACCTCTTTTATCATATATATGCTTGTCTCTGGAGGAAACCTCCTTCAAGTTGTAATTTCCTCCCCAAAAAATTGGAAAGAGTTTCTTAGTTTCTCTTACAACAGGCCTCCTTCCTACAATATTAACCTACCCAATTTGGCTTTCCTTAATGGGGCCCTTCTAATATGCAAGGGGGGGGTCGCCAGTTCGGGAGGAACCCTTTGGTTTAAATTTCAATGTAATTTCCCAAAATAACATGAATGAATGAAGATAATAATGATTTTATTCTTTATTAAGAAATTACACACCTACATTCTTGAAAACCCTTTAAGATCCATTTTCTTATTAGAGGCTCCTTTAAGTTTGTCTATATTTGTTACTTTGTACTGTAATGTGATTTATGAAGTATTTTAGGTGCTCTTTATCAGCAGAATGTGTAAAATATAAATAAAAAGTTCTGGACCTTTAATTGAAATTTGAGAAAAAAAAAAAAAAAAAAAAAAAAGAAAAGTAATTCAGAAGTTTTGTTTTTTCCGTGAAACTGTCAGCGAGTAAATGAACGTATTTTAATGGTAGAAAACAGGTCCAGGTTGTAAAAACCCCGAACTTCCCCTTTAAAACTCCACCAGATCTCCCTGAGGTCCAAAATCACTCTTCTTTGGTGGTTTTGCAGCTGAAACCTGACACGGAGAATGGGCAAAACTAGACACATAGAAGATACCAAACAACTTTACAACGAGCACCATAGACCTTCATCCACCCAACCGAATACAAAATTGAATATCACGTTCCCCAACAGAAAATTAACAGACAGAAGGAAATACTAACAAAGAAAATATATCAGCATGATAAGTATGAAAGAAAAATTCATATAACAACTATGCCGCCACACACAAAAAAGAAATAGGAATTTACTAATGTCCCCCACACACCCAAAATAAGTAATGAAGATCGTATGAATCTCTCATAACCCCAATCTCTATAGAGGATTGACAGGAGACCCCCTTCTCTGGAATAATTTATATTTAGAGATCTACACGCTCCACCGCTATCTCAGTAAATAAATATATATTTTGTTTATACATACAGTCTCCATATCACAACCTGATGTAAATTCACCCGCTTCACCAGCTCCCAACCTCATCACCACTCATCCCCGAGAAGACATTCCCACCCACTACTTATATCACCATCCGTCCCCTTCCCCCCGCTTTCATACCTAAATAATTGCCAATCATCTTATAATCCTCTCACGTACCAACCCTTATATAATAGCATTTACCAGATATTCACCGGAACGCTTTCACACACTAATACACCAATATATACCCCCACCCATACTTAACTCATTCACGCAGCTGGAGGCCTAGACAGCTAGACATACGCCATCATAACACATTCATCCCCTCCCAGAATACACCTCTACATATACACTATGTAAACCCCCCCTACCACTAATCCACCTACCTTACAGAACACTTTTCTCACTTACACATTATTTCCTCAATTCCTCTATATAATAATTAACTACGCACATAATATATTTTTTCTTCACTTCACTCATTCTTATCACTATAATTTTTAAAATATTTTTTACGAATCATTTTCCATCTTCCCCACCAAGTCTCTCAATATTACCCACAACTGTTTTCATATTTTCACCCATAAGTTTCCATCATCACCCAATTTCCACAATCTCCCCAACCTGTTAATCTCTACTATACAGCATAATGTTCATACGCCACACCTACATCTTACAACCCCTTCATTATTAACACCTCTTCACTCTCCCTCCTCCAATCTCTTATACACCAATCCCTGTCCCTACTCCCTTCGCATATGACCTGATCCCTGTCCCTCCTCCTGTCTCATAGAGACCTGATCCCTGTCCCTCCTCCTGTCTCATAGAGACCTGATCCCTGTCCCTCCCCCCTCCTGTCTCATAGAGACCTGATCCCTGTCCCTCCTCCTGTCTCATAGAGACCTGATCCCTGTCCCTCCTCCTGTCTCATAGAGAACCTGATCCCTGTCCCTCCTCCTGTCTCATAGAGACCTGATCCCTGTCCCTCCCTCCTGTCTCATAGAGACCTGATCCCTGTCCCTCCTCCTGTCTCATAGAGACCTGATCCCTGTCCCTCCTCCTGTCTCATAGAGACCTGATCCCTGTCCCTCCTCCTGTCTCATAGAGACCTGATCCCTGTCCCCTCCTCCTGTCTCATAGAGACCTGATCCCTGTCCCTCCTCCTGTCTCATAGAGACCTGATCCCTGTCCCTCCTCCTGTCTCATAGAGACCTGATCCCTGTCCCTCCTCCTGTCTCATAGAGACCTGATCCCTGTCCCTCCTCCTGTCTCATAGAGACCTGATCCCTGTCCCTCCTCCTGTCTCATAGAGACCTGATCCCTGTCCCTCCTCCTGTCTCATAGAGACCTGATCCCTGTCCCTCCTCCTGTCTCATAGAGACCTGATCCCTGTCCCTCCTCCTGTCTCATAGAGACCTGATCCCTGTCCCTCCTCCTGTCTCATAGAGACCTGATCCCTGTCCCTCCTCCTGTCTCATAGAGACCTGATCCCTGTCCCTCCTCCTGTCTCATAGAGACCTGATCCCTGTCCCTCCTCCTGTCTCATAGAGACCTGATCCCTGTCCCTCCTCCTGTCTCATAGAGACCTGATCCCTGTCCCTCCTCCTGTCTCATAGAAACCTGATCCCTGTCCCTCCTCCTGTCTCATAGAGAACCTGATCCCTGTCCCTCCTCCTGTCTCATAGAGACCTGATCCCTGTCCCTCCTCCTGTCTCATAGAGACCTGATCCCTGTCCCTCCTCCTGTCTCATAGAAACCTGATCCCTGTCCCTCCTCCTGTCTCATAGAGACCTGATCCCTGTCCCTCCTCCTGTCTCATAGAGACCTGATCCCTGTCCCTCCTCCTGTCTCGTAGCGGACTTCCTCCTGCAGGTTCTGGACCTGCTGCAGGTTGGTGATCTGTGATGGATCTGCTGCAGGTTGGTGATCTGTGATGGATCTGCTGCAGGTTGGTGATCTGTGATGGATCTGCTGCAGGTTGGTGATCTGTGATGGACCTGCTGCAGGTTGGTGATCTGTGATGGATCTGCTGCAGGTTGGTGATCTGTGATGGATCTGCTGCAGGTTGGTGATCTGTGATGGACCTGCTGCAGGTTGGTGATCTGTGATGGACCTGCTGCAGGTTGGTGATCTGTGATGGACCTGCTGCAGGTTGGTGATCTGTGATGGACCTGCTGCAGGTTGGTGATCTGTGATGGACCTGCTGCAGGTTGGTGATCTGTGATGGACCTGCTGCAGGTTGGTGATCTGTGATGGACCTGCTGCAGGTTGGTGATCTGTGATGGACCTGCTGCAGGTTGGTGATCTGTGATGGACCTGCTGCAGGTTGGTGATCTGTGATGGACCTGCTGCAGGTTGGTGATCTGTGATGGACCTGCTGCAGGTTGGTGATCTGTGATGGACCAGCTGCAGGTTGGTGATCTGTGATGGACCTGCTGCAGGTTGGTGATCTGTGATGGACCAGGTCCGTTCCACCGTGCAGCTGCAAACGCTCCTTTACCTAAAAAAGATCCAAGTGAGCGAAAGTCATTGTAGCTGCTGAAGTGAGTGAAGCAGGTCCTCTTTAGGGTCAAGGAGCAATTTGAAGCAGAAATGAAAGTGCAGCTCTATAAAACCGATGGAGTCCAGCATCCTCGGATCATTTCAGTTCAGCTTTCCTCCTCAGCTGTTCCTTCTCTCAGAGACCTGCATCACTTTCATGTTCCTGCCTCTGGTTTACAGAAGCAGAAAAATAATCAACGCTTCATATTTTATATCTGCAGCTCAGCGTGACTCAAAGCGTCTGAAACAGAATCTGTTACTCTGCAGTCTGAGGCCAGATTTACAAAAACGATGAGTCAGGAAAAGCGAGTGCGTCTTCCACGTCATGTTTACACCGAACGGAAACAAATCAGACAGAAGTCATGTCAGGAACCGGACTCTGGACTGCAGGCAGACCAGTTCAGCAGCAGGACTCTGGACTGCAGGCAGACCAGTTCAGCAGCAGGACTCTGGACTGCAGGCAGACCAGTTCAGCAGCAGGACTCTGGACTGCAGGCAGACCAGTTCAGCAGCAGGACTCTGGACTGCAGGCAGACCAGTTCAGCAGCAGGACTCTGGACTGCAGGTAGACCAGTTCAGCACCTGGACTCTGGACTGAAGGCAGACCAGTTCAGCAGCAGGACTCTGGACTGCAGGCAGACCAGTTCAGCAGCAGGACTCTGGACTGCAGGCAGACCAGTTCAGCAGCAGGACTCTGGACTGCAGGCAGACCAGTTCAGCAGCAGGACTCTGGACTGCAGGCAGACCAGTTCAGCAGCAGGACTCTGGACTGCAGGCAGACCAGTTCAGCAGCAGGACTCTGGACTGCAGGCAGACCAGTTCAGCAGCAGGACTCTGGACTGCTTATTCTAATTTCATTTACCTCTCACACTCGTATCTCTTTTTCTTCATCGGATCAAATTTCATGGAGATGAAAACTACCACAAACTGCTGAACATAATCCCAGATTCACCTGAAACCTGAAACTGTGTCATGCAGAGTCGAAGCTGTTTAGGATGGAGGTGATTTTCTGTTCGTGACTTGGAAGCTGCTACATTTGAGCCATGGGTTTTTCGTCCCGGTGGTTCCGTTCTTATTCTCGGTGGTAAAAGGCTGCAGAGGAAGGAAGACTGGAATGAGGTCACGGTTTACGTTGGTGTCGGTGGACCATCTGGTCCATTACACAACCGCTGTGGAGGTAACTGCTCAGCAAACCTGGGGGAGCTGCGGCGATGAAAAGTTGCTCTGTTGGAAGAATTTCACTTTGATCATGACGGGTAAAAATAATGATGATAATAACAGAGCAGCTGTCATCAGAAACCCAATAAACCCCAATAATGTTTGAATTCTAGTCATTTTAGATCTGTTACACACACTCAGAAACAGAGGTACCAGTTTGTACCTAAAAGGGTCCAAAGCTTGTTGCTGGGGGGGGGTTCCTTTCTGAAAGACATTTCTGTACCTTCATGGTCCATTTTTGTACCTTATCAAGCTGTATGAGTTAATAAAGTACAATTAAACCAATTAAAGATGATGAATAAAAGTCAATAAAATAGAGATTATGACAACAATCAAAGATGCTAATAAGAAATGAATATTTATTATAGAAATATTAGGCCAAACACATATATAATTATACATATAATTATTACTATGATTATTATGAAAATCATAATATAATAACTATAATTATACTACTGTTTAGAAGTACTGCTATTTATAGTTATTGTACAAGCTACACACATTTTTCAATGCTGCAGGTACCCTTAGGGTTGGAATGGTACAAATGTGTACTTTATATTACTTTGGACCCTTTTTCATAGTATATAGGTACTTCTGGCCTCATAAAGACCAATATTGTACTTTTGAGAGAACATTTGTAATAAATGTACGTACAGGTACAGAAATGATCCTGTCTCGTACCTTTATTTTTAAGAGTGCAGATGAAAAATGTCAGAATCTTCATTAATAAGGAGGATAAAGTGATTTTTGCTGAATTATCTTAACTATGAAAAAGCCAAAAACCAGATTATCTTGCAGAAGTGAAGCTAAAGAACGATTTTAATTACATATTTTTTATTTTATGTTCATGTGATACTAAATGAAACATGCTAATGTTTTTTATGTTCATGTGATACTAAATGAAACATGCTAACTCCACAGATTCATAGTTGTGACGGCTCTAACTGAAACGTCTCATTCATCGATAAACGTGGGCTCTGTTTTTCCCGCTATGATCTGGTGACCCCTGAAATCCCTCTGGGGGAGAAAAGGCTGTTTTGGGTAAATGTGGGAGAACGCTGACATCAGCGCCGTGTTGTTGTTTACTCCCTGCCAGCGTGTTGTTTGTTTACCATGGACACGCTTCCCTTCCTGCTCCTCGTGCTGGTTTCTGAGTCTCCCGTGTTTGATGTGGATGTCTGAGCGCGCTCCATCACTCCTCCACCCGAAGCAGCACCAGATGGATCCTCTGGAAATAGCCAGGGAGGAAATTAAGAACAGCATCTGTCAAACCAGAGGGGGGGGAGGGGGGGGGGGGGGGGATCATCTTTGAGTTCAGTCACAGCTCAGAACAGGTAAAGCTGGATTGACGTTCAGTGAACAGCTTATTAGGAAATTTCATGCGAGTTGTTGAGGTGATTATCCTGAAGCTGTCAGCTGCACACAGCGTGTCAGAATGCCACCCAGGCGCCCCCCCCCCCTCAGGGTGGCTGATATGGAAACTGAGCGTGTGCGAGTGAGATTGATGGCTGACAGCAGAGAGGATGAGGGGGGGGCTCCAAACACCGACCACATAACACCGGATCCCCCAAAATGAGCGCAGGAGCGTTTCCTCCGTCACGCGGAGGTGTTTGATCTGCACCAATCAGCTTTCAGGAGGCAGATTTCAGAGTGACACAGCCTCAGAGAGGGTATGACATCATCACATCATCATCATCCTCATACATCATCTACAACCATCAGCTCAGCTTCATCTGATGGCCGAATCACGTCTGTAAAAGTAGTTCCAGTTTCATGTTATCCATCGTGTAGTAAGACGTCTGTAAAAGTAGTTCCAGGGTGATGTTTACCATCGTGTAGTAACACGTCTGTAAAAGTAGTTCCAGGGTGATGTTTACCATCGTGTAGTAACACGTCTGTAAAAGTAGTTCCAGGGTGATGTTTACCATCGTATAGTAACACGTCTGTAAAAAGTACTTCCAGGGTGATGTTTACCATCGTGTAGTAACACGTCTGTAAAAAGTAGTTCCAGGGTGATGTTTACCATTGTGTAGTAACACGTCTGTAAAAGTAGTTCCAGGGCGATGTTTACCATCGTGTAGTAACACGTCTGTAAAAGTAGTTCCAGGTTGATGTTTACCATCGTGTAGTAACACGTCTGTAAAAAGTAGTTCCAGGGCGATGTTTACCATCGTGTAGTAACACGTCTGTAAAAAGTAGTTCCAGGGTGATGTTTACCATCGTGTAGTAACGCGTCTGTAAAAAGTAGTTCCAGGGTGACGTTTACCATCGTGTAGTAACATGTCTGTAAAAGTAGTTCCAGGGTGATGTTTACCATCGTGTAGTAACACGTCTGTAAAAAGTAGTTCCAGGGTGATGTTTACCATCGTGTAGTAATACGTCTGTAAAAGTAGTTCCAGGGTGATGTTTACCATCGTGTAGTAACACGTCTGTAAAAGTAGTTCCAGGGTGACGTTTACCATCATGTAGGTACACGTCTGTAAAAAAGTAGTTCCAGGGTGATGTTTACCATTGTGTAGTAACACGTCTGTAAAAGTAGTTCCAGGGCGATGTTTACCATCGTGTAGTAACACGTCTGTAAAAGTAGTTCCAGGGTGATGTTTACCATCGTGTAGTAACACGTCTGTAAAAAGTAGTTCCAGGGTGATGTTTACCATCGTATAGTAACACGTCTGTAAAAAGTAGTTCCAGGGTGATGTTTACCATCGTGTAGTAACGCGTCTGTAAAAAGTAGTTCCAGGGTGACGTTTACCATCGTGTAGTAACACGTCTGTAAAAGTAGTTCCAGGGTGATGTTTACCATCGTGTAGTAACACGTCTGTAAAAAGTAGTTCCAGGGTGACGTTTACCATCGTGTAGTAATACGTCAGTAAAAAGTAGTTCCAGGGTGATGTTTACCATCGTGTAGTAACACGTCTGTAAAAAGTAGTTCCAGGGTGATGTTTACCATCGTGTAGTAACACGTCTGTAAAAAGTAGTTCCAGGGTGATGTTTACCATCGTGTAGTAACACGTCTGCAAAAGTAGTTCCAGGGTGATGTTTACCATCGTGTAGTAATGCGTCTGTAAAAAGTAGTTCCAGGGTGATGTTTACCATCGTGTAGTAACACGTCTGTAAAAGTAGTTCCAGGGTGACATTTACCATCATGTAGTAACACGTCTGTAAAAGTAGTTCCAGGGTGACGTTTACCATCGTGTAGTAATACGTCAGTAAAAAGTAGTTCCAGGGTGACGTTTACCATCGTGTAGTAACACGTCTGTAAAAGTAGTTCCAGGGTGATGTTCACCATCGTGTAGTAACATGTCTGTAAAAGTAGTTCCAGGGTGATGTTTACCATCGTGTAGTAACACGTCTGTAAAAAAGTAGTTTCAGGGTGACGTTTACCATCGTGTAGTAACACGTCTGTAAAAAGTAGTTCCAGGGTGATGTTTACCATCGTGTAGTAACACGTCTGTAAAAAAGTAGTTTCAGGGTGACGTTTACCATCGTGTAGTAACACGTCTGTAAAAAGTAGTTCCAGGGTGATGTTTGCCATCGTGTAGTAACACGTCTGTAAAAAGTAGTTCCAGTGTGATGTTTACCATCGTGTAGTAACACGTCTGTAAAAAGTAGTTCCAGGGTGATGTTTACCATCGTGTAGTAACACGTCTGTAAAAAGTAGTTCCAGGGTGATGTTTAACATCGTGTAGTAACACGTCTGTAAAAAGTAGTTCCAGGGTGATGTTTACCATCGTGTAGTAACACGTCTGTAAAAAGTAGTTCCAGGGTGATGTTTACCATCGTGTAGTAACACGTCTGTAAAAAGTAGTTCCAGGGTGATGTTTAACATCGTGTAGTAACACGTCTGTAAAAAGTAGTTCCAGGGTGATGTTTACCATCGTGTAGTAACACGTCTGTAAAAAGTAGTTCCAGGGTGATGTTTACCATCGTGTAGTAACACGTCTGTAAAAAGTAGTTCCAGGGTGATGTTTACCATCGTGTAGTAACACGTCTGTAAAAAGTAGTTCCAGGGTGATGTTTACCATCGTGTAGTAACACGTCTGTAAAAAGTAGTTCCAGGGTGATGTTTACCATCGTGTAGTAACACGTCTGTAAAAAGTAGTTCCAGGTGATGTTTACCATCGTGTAGTAACACGTCTGTAAAAGTAGTTCCAGGGTGATATTTACCATTGTGTAGCAACACGTCTGTAAAAAGTAGTTCCAGGATGACGTTTCTTGAACTTTGTGGTCATAAAGAGCTGAAACTGGGAGCTGACTGGTGTCCTCTGACTGGTGTCCTCTGTCTGGACTGGTCTTCTTGTCTCCGGGTAGAAAACGGGGAAAACTGCTGCTATCAGTCTGTGATGTCTCAGTTTTGGCTCCTCGTCTCTCCAGCATCTCATTGTCAGCTTCCCGCTGGCAGTTTTCGTTTTCTTTGTTTCCATCCTCCTCAGACTTCCTGCAGTCACACTTGGCTGCTGTGTTTTCACCCGTCCTTCCATCTCGGAGGGTCAACAGCAGTGTTAATACTATTGATCCACACAACAGATCTGTCCTCATCCTGGAAGTTAGAAGCTGGACATGGTGACCTGCAGCTTTCTGCAGAGGAGACGATAGTTTCACTCCATCTCAGCTCATGTAATACACAAAGTGGGCTACAAGCTGCTGCTTCCTGCTGTTGGTTTAGCATGGCATTGTGGGTGAAATGTTTGGTATTGTGTAGGGATGTACGATATTGGAATTTTTAGTGTATCGATACACTGAAATATCGTAATATTTTCATATGTTGACTTTTAAAAACATGGTATTGATCTATTTTACAAACAAAATCTCACAATATTTTATTGTTCTGTTACATCTGCGCTACATCTGTGATAGTGCGCTACATCTGTGATAGCGCGCTACATCTGTGATAGTGCACTACATCTGTGATAGTGCGCTACAACTGTGATAGTGCGCTACATCTGTGATTGTGCGCTACATCTTTGATAGTGCGCTACATCTGTGATAGCGCGCTACATCTGTGATAGTGCGTTACCTCTGTGATTGTGCGTTACCTCTGTGATAGTGCGTTACATCTGTGATAATGCGCTACATCTGTGATTGTGCGCTACATCTGTGATAGTGCGCTACATCTGTGATAGTGCGCTACATCTGTGATAGTGCGCTACATCTGTGATAGTGCACTACATCTGTGATTGTGCGTTACCTCTGTGATAGTGCGTTACATCTGTGATAATGCGCTACATCTGTGATTGTGCGCTACATCTGTGATTGTGCGCTACATCTTTGATAGTGCGCTACATCTGTGATAGTGCGCTACATCTGTGACAGTGCGCTACATCTGTGACAGTGCGCTACATCTGTGATAGTGCGCTACATCTGTGATAATGCGCTACATCTGTGATAGTGCGCTACATCTGTAATAGTGCGCCACATCTGTAATAGTGCGCCACATCTGTGATAGTGCGCTACATCTGTGACAGTGCGCCACATTTGTGATAGTGCGCTACATCTGTGATAGTGCGCTACATCTGTGATAGTGCGCTACATCTGTGACAGTGCGCTACATCTGTGACAGTGCGCTACATCTGTGATTGTGCGCTACATCTGTGATAGTGCGCTACATCTGTGATAGTGCGCTACATCTGTGATTGTGCGCTACATCTGTGATTGTGCACTACATCTGTGATAGTGCACTACATCTGTGATAGTGTGCTACATCTGTGATAGTGCGCTACATCTGTGACAGTGCGCTACATCTGTGACAGTGCGCTACATCTGTGATAGTGCGCTACATCTGTGACAGTGCGCTACATCTGTGATAGTGCGCCACATCTGTGACAGTGCGCCACATCTGTGATAATGCGCTACATCTGTGATAGTGCGCTACATCTGTGATAGTGCGCTACATCTGTGATAGTGCGCTACATCTGTGATAGTGCGCTACATCTGTAATAGTGCGCCACATCTGTAATAGTGCGCCACATCTGTGATAGTGCGCTACATCTGTGACAGTGCGCCACATTTGTGATAGTGCGCTACATCTGTGATAGTGTGCTACATCTGTGATAGTGCGCTACATCTGTGATAGTGCGCTACATCTGTGATAGTGCGCTACATCTGTGATAGTGCGCTACATCTGTGATAGTGCGCTACATCTGTGATTGTGCACTACATCTGTGATTGTGCACTACATCTGTGATAGTGCGCTACATCTGTGATAGTGCGCTACATCTGTGATAGTGCGCTACATCTGTGATAGTGCGCTACATCTGTGATAGTGCGCTACATCTGTGATAGAGCGCTACATCTGTGATAGTGCGCTACATCTGTGATAGTGCGCTACATCTGTGATAGAGCGCTACATCTGTGACAGTGCGCTACATCTTTGATAGTGCGCTACATCTGTGACAGTGCGCTACATCTGTGATAGTGCGCCACATCTGTGACAGTGCACTACATCTGTGATAATGCGCTACATCTGTGATAGTGCGCTACATCTGTGATAGTGCGCTACATCTGTGATAGTGCGCTACATCTGTGATAGTGCGCTACATCTGTGATAGTGCGCCACATCTGTAAAAGTGCGCCACATCTGTAATAGTGCGCCACATCTGTGATAGTGCGCTACATCTGTGACAGTGCGCCACATTTGTGATAGTGCGCTACATCTGTGATAGTGCGCTACATCTGTGATAGTGCGCTACATCTGTGATAGTGTGCTACATCTGTGATAGTGCGCTACATCTGTGACAGTGCGCTACATCTGTGATAGTGCGCTACATCTGTGACAGTGCGCTACATCTGTGATTGTGCGCTACATCTGTGATAGTGCGCTACATCTGTGATAGTGCGCTACATCTGTGATAGTGCGCTACATCTGTGATAGTGCGCTACATCTGTGATTGTGCGCTACATCTGTGATTGTGCGCTACATCTGTGATAGTGCACTACATCTGTGATAGTGCGCTACATCTGTGATAGTGCGCTACATCTGTGATAGTGCGCTACATCTGTGATAGTGCGCTACATCTGTGATAGAGCGCTACATCTGTGATAGTGCGCTACATCTGTGATAGTGCGCTACATCTGTGATAGAGCGCTACATCTGTGATAGTGCGCTACATCTGTGATAGTGCGCTACATCTGTGATAGAGCGCTACATCTGTGATAGAGCGCTACATCTGTGATAGTGCGCTACATCTGTGATAGAGCGCTACATCTGTGATAGTGCGCTACATCTGTGATAGTGCGCTACATCTGTGACAGTGTGCTACATCTGTGATAGAGCGCTACATCTGTGATAGAGCGCTACATCTGTAATAGTGCGCTACATCTGTAATAGTGCGCTACATCTGTGACAGTGTGCTACATCTGTGACAGTGTGCTACATCTGTAATAGTGCGCTACATCTGTGATAGAGCGCTACATCTGTGATAGAGCGCTACATCTGTGATAATGCGCTACATCTGTGATAATGCGCTACATCTGTGATAGTGCGCTACATCTGTGATAGTGCGCTACATCTGTGATAGAGCGCTACATCTGTGATAGTGCGCTACATCTGTGATAGTGCGCTACATCTGTGACAGTGTGCTACATCTGTGATAGAGCGCTACATCTGTAATAGTGCGCTACATCTGTGATAGAGCGCTACATCTGTGATAGTGCGCTACATCTGTAATAGTACGCTACATCTGTGATAGTGCGCTACATCTGTGATAGTGCGCTACATCCGTGATAGGGAGCGATTTCGAACACAGTCTGGGGTTGCATCTCCAGTGAAGAGCAGGAAGTTCTTTGCGCGTCTCTTGGCAGCCATGATGTTTGTCCATGTGCTGCTCCAGCACAGTTGTGATGAAGAGCAGAGGAAGAGGAAGAGTCAGCCTGACTTCCAGCTTCTGCTCGTTTTTCTTCTGCTTTGCTCTGGTTCTTATATTTGAAATTTCCAACCATCTCCTCCCTCTGTTTTCCATCATTCCTGTGTTTCGTGGGCTTTTCCTCGCCGTCTTGTCTTTGCCCCCCCCTCCTCCTGCCCCACACCTCGCTCATGTACATCCGTGTGATGCTGAAGGCATGCGACAGCGAGCTGCCACCGCGACACTCATCCCTGCCGTTTAATGACACTCGGAGGCGTCCCACGACGCTCATCAGCAGGGCTGCCGGGCAGAGCGCCGGCTGAATCAGCGGTAAACGCCGCGCTTTGGCAGCGCTCCCAGAGCTGGGGAGGGTGGCGGTGACATCAGCAGCTCTGGATGACTCCGTCCTGGCAGCCGCCGCCTCCCGCTCTGTCACTCGCATCGATTTTCCACGGTGAATGTTTGCAGAGAGGAGGAGGATGGGAGATGGAGGATGCAGAAATTTAGGGGATAAAGTGAATAAATCTGGCAGTGAGGTCATAAAGGAGACAGACGGGCTTTGTTAGAAAAGCTTCCACAGCCCAGAAAGATGTTTTATTTGTGGTTTTGTGTATGTGCAGTAATCTTAGATGAATAAGAAAAGCCTCCAACGTTGAGCTGCACAGCAGCTAACAGCTCATCTGTGTGGTGATAAAAGTCTGAGGGGACGATGCCCACAGGTGGTAAAGCTGCTGCAAACGTTTCATTATCTCAGTAATAATCCACTCATTTCTTCCAGCTTGCTGAGGATGAGATGTCAGCAGGATGCTTGGGAGCAAAAACCTCACATTTTCCCTCCTGGAACAATTTATGGATTCAAGCAAACGAAGATTAAGGGATTATTTCTGCCGCCTTCATCTGAAATATCTGCGTCGGCACACATTCTCCTCGTCCCGTCGCCCACGAAAGCTTCTCAAAGTTTCCTCAACACCGTCGCAGCTGCAGGACGTCAGTTCAGAGGATCTGCCGTCATCCGAATGATTCACAGCCTCCAGCTGAAGAAGGAGAAGAATCCGTTTCCGTTAGCTTAAACTTTGCAGCATGCAGGAGCAGTTTTCCCGACTGACGATGATCCAGGTCTCGAGTCGTTCTGGCTTTGACCAGATTCAGCAAAACGTCCGACCGCAGCGCAAAGATCCAAACGTGGACTCGTGTGATAATCACAACGTGTCCTGACCATGTCTGACATCGTTGTAGCATCCACATGTTTCTTTGCTCTGAGCTACGGTGGCGCCCCCCCTGAACAAAAAGCTGGCCACCCCAGCAAAAATATTTTTTTCATTTATACCAACTTTTCTGTTCTATTAACAGGCTGCAGCTTTGCTTATATTTGAATGTCAAAATCTTTATAAGCTAATAAAAATAAAATAAATAACAAATTAGCCCCCACAGGTCTGTCACACCTGATTAACTCCGCCTTTCTAATGCAAATTCATCCAGAACTGCCCCATCCAGGTTCTAATGCCCCTTTCACATTAGCATCTACTGACCCCTCACTGGGCCGACACCACACGACCCCCGATTAGTTCGTTCACATCAAAATTGAAGCAACTGAGGCGTCTTCAGCGACGGTTTCCGGTTTGGGTGACGTGAGTTTTACAACTTCACAGCCAGATGTCCAAAATGAACTCCTCTCACTGAGATCAGGCTATTTGGGGATTTTTGCCCTTGGCGCTGAACATAGTTGTCACAAGTTTCGAGCGCCCTCTTATGACATTAGACAGTAATATTTAGTCCGTGCCTCATATCAGTCTATATGAATTGATACTTAGAAACATGTTAAATTGTTTATATTTTCATATATAAGTCGCACGAGCAGCCAAACTATGAAAAAAGTGCATCTTACAGTATAGTCCGGAAAATATGGTAAATGTCTGTTCTTGGATTTTCTGAAATAAATGTCTAAATAAATGTGACTTGTAGTTCAGAAAAAGATGGTGCATGACAAAATGAAAGCTTTCCTGAAGAGAGAAACTCTGTCAGGATGAAATGGATATTTGGGACGATGCAGCTGCAGCTCGGAGCCTGATAACTGGTCCGAACGAAGCCCGACTAAACGCAGCTGATCTCAGCTTGCTGTTGATTCTCTTCTGGCACGGATTCATTGCTTAATGAATCTTTCTTGGAAGGCGTCTGAACTTCACATGCATTATTCCTGCGACCCACGCCGATGCAAAGGGGGCGAGTTGCACTGTTGCAGAGGAACGCCTCATTCAGAACACTTTGTCTTTCCTCGCAAAACATTAACCTCCACCAGCGTGCCCTGCAGCGACAAGAGATCCAATCAACACGCACGCTTTGTCAACCCCCCAACGTCTCCTTCATCCGAGACCGTGTGACACTCAGAAATTACCACCCTGCATATTCATCACCATTACTAGAGAGAAGACTGTGAATTTAATTGAATATGTAATGGCAGGAGGGAGTGGAGCGGGGCTCGGCTCGTTGCTCCGCTGAAGCACAGCTCAGTCGCTGGAAGATAACGAATGCAGGGCTGGAGAAATGACACGTGTAAATCCCACCGCAGTCCAACTGTTGGCTCTGAAGCAAAGAACTGCTTTCAGATATGCGCCAGGAGTTTAGATTACAAAGTGTAACTGAAAAGACTAAATCACAGGGTTGGCTGCGACGGGAACGCCTCCCCTGGCCCGGAATTGATTGGCTCTTTCGGCGCAGACAGTTTGATACATAAACAGAGTAAGAAAGGCAGGATGTGTTAACTGAGTTGTTCTGCACATTTATTACGAGTGGATCGATGCACCTTATTGTTCTCTGCACGCAGACGCTGGTGATCGCAGCAGTTAGCGGTCAACACTGAGCAATGAGCCCTCAACGCCGGCTAATAGCTGCACTTTGAATGAAATGGAGTGTGGACCAATCGAGCGGCAGGCCTGGAGGAGGGAGGAGGTAGCTCCTCGGCTGGGACTTGATTTAATGTGGGGGGGTGGCATCCTTATGAGGCTGGAGATGCAACAGTGAAGGGCTGGGTGTGAGGATAAAAGAGCCTGGAGACAAAGCCGGGTGGGATGAGGGAGCAGAGTGGACAGACCGAGCCTTCAGAACTCTGACAGCTCCACGGCAGAGGGGGGGGGGGCGAGGATGATGAGAGGAAGAAAGGAGGAGGAGCAGAGGCACCTCACAGAGATCAAAGGTTCAGTCATCAAGGGCTCGTCTCGCCTTTTCTCTGACAGGGCGAAGAGGTGGGGAAGGGAGGGGGGCTTCGATGGAAAGTCAAAGACAAGAGGGACGGGGACGCTGTTGAGATGCACCAACCCGTCGCTCCATCTCTCACCGAGGCCGCGGCTCAGCGCGCTGCACGGTTAACACGAAACTAGAACAGTTTCACTCACTGACATCACGAAACGCTCACAACCTCCTTCAGCTCAGACGCCAGACCAGTAGATCTGGTTCAGACTGGATTCAGCTGGTTCAGACTGGATTAGACTGGTTCAGACTGGATTCAGCTGGTTCAGACTGGATTAGACTGGTTCAGACTGGATTAGACTGGTTCAGACTGGATTCAGCTGGTTCAGACTGGATTAGACTGGTTCAGACTAGATTCAGCTGGTTCAGACTGGATTAGACTGGCTCAGACTGGATTAGACTTGTTCAGGCTGGATTCAGCTGGTTCAGACTGGATTAGACTGGTTCAGACTGGATTAGACTTGTTCAGACTGGATTCAGCTGGTTCAGACTGGATTAGACTGGTTCAGACTAGATTCAGCTGGTTCAGACTGGATTAGACTGGCTCAGACTGGATTAGACTTGTTCAGGCTGGATTCAGCTGGTTCAGACTGGATTAGACTGGTTCAGGCTGGATTCAGCTGGTTCAGACTGGATTAGACTGGTTCAGACTGGATTAGACTGGCTCAGACTGGATTCAGCTGGTTCAGACTGGATTAGACTGGTTCAGACTGGATTAGACTGGTTCTGACTGGATTCAGCTGGTTCAGGCTGGATTAGACTGGTTCACACTGGATTAGACTGGTTCAGACTGGATTCAGCTGGTTCAAACTGGATTAGACTGGCTCAGACTGGATTAGACTGGTTCAGGCTGGATTCAGCTGGTTCAAACTGGATTAGACTGGCTCAGACTGGATTAGACTGGTTCAGACTGGATTAGACGGGTTCAGACTGGATTAGACTGGTTCAGGCTGGATTCAGCTGGTTCAGGCTGGATTCAGCTGGTTCAGACTGGATTAGACGGGTTCAGACTGGATCAGACTGGGTCAGACCAGATCAAACTGTATCAGACTGGATCAGACTGAATCAAACTGGATCAGAATAGGTCAGACCAGATCAAACTGGGTCAGACTGGGTCAGACCAGATCAAACTGGGTCAGACTGGGTCAGACCAGATCAAACTGGGTCAGAATAGGTCAGACCAGATTAAACTGGATCAGAATAGGTCAGACCAGATTAAACTGGATCAGACTGGGTCAGACCAGATCAAACTGGTTCAGACTTGTTCAAACTGGTTCAGACTAGATCAGACTGGATCAGACTAGATCAGACTGACAGGAAGATGAATCATCTCTTTATGCTTTGACTTCCTTTGGTAACAGTTTTGTTATTTAACAGAAACCAGCTGATTCTAATGAAACAACGAAGATTTTCAGCTCATTTCTGTCAAACTCAGAAAACAATTTTATTTGCTGTGTGTTGTTGGAGTTTGTTGGAAGCGTCTCGCTGCCTCATACCAGACATTGTTTTCGAAATGGAATCATTTGTTTGCTCATTCACGTGTTGCATGTAATTTCTCAGACTTCACTGATCTCATTTCATGTTTAGATGCACCAGACCTCCAATCTGCAGCAGTTCTAACTCAGATTCAGGTTCTCGCCCCCTCCTGCTTGCATCGTGGTTAGAGGAAGATGAGGATGACACACTTCTACACGTTTGAAGAATGCCTGAAGAGTCTCCGCTCATTAAAGACGGTCATTATGAGCTGAGAGGTGACGGAGTCGACCGGAGTGATTTGACCCAGTTCTTCCTGCAGTGTAGCTGCAGACTGGAAGAAATAACCATTTAAACTGTGCAAGATTCTTGATTTACTACGCTTGATAAATGCTCAGCCTGAAGAGGGATATCTTTGCCATCCATCAGGCTGCGAGATGTAAATGCAGCTCAACGTGGATGCTTTATGAACACAGTAAATGAATGCTGAGCGCATGTCCTCCCCGGTGTAGATTTGATCCATCATTTTATCCAAACAGGAGTCGAAGATGAAAAATTCTCCTCCAGCTTTCGATTTGTTCTTCTTTCTTCAACACGTCTGATTTAAATATTTGCAGAATTCTTGGAGCTGAAACTTGGGATGTCACGATGGCAGTGCTAATGAAAACGGAAACCAGCAGATATGTTTCACTACGGCCCTGCCAAGGGGTGGCCGTGGCCCCACCCCGAACAAAAAGCTGACCACCCCTGCAAAAATTATATTTTTTCCATTTATATCAATTTTTATGTACAATTAAAGGCATATGCCCCCCCCCCCACCGGTGAAACTGAGCCTCCCCCCTCAGTCCCCTGAGTTGAACGATTGAGCAGAAGCGTTTTCTAACCGACCCAGTAACTCTGATTCTGGCAGACTGACTTTAGCTTAGCTTAGCATAGTTGCTGTCATCTGGTGGTTCCAACTAGCATCACTTGGTAAAAGTGAACTAATTAACTCAAGATTTTTTCCAATTACTTTTCGTGACCCGCACATTCTGATGGAGCACAAACGAGAAGCTGATTTCACATCAAAGGATGACTAGGCGGCGTTCAATATGGGAACTATATGCTGCAGAAGAACCGGCCAATCACAGGGAAGCACTGTGGATAGTAGCAAAGACAGCACGCATGCAGCATCTGGTGGCAACCCGGTTTACGGCTGTTAGGGATGCTGCGCATGAGTTAATTAGTTCACATCAAACCCGGGGGGGCCATATGCCTTTAAAACGGCGCAGCTTTGCTTTTATTTGAATGTCCAAATCTTTACAAGCTAATAAAAATAAAATTTATAAAAATATTACACTAGACCTACCATTTTCTGCCGTCGCTCTTTTGCCGTAGTCCCCTGTACGTCTATGACGCCTGATTAACTCGGCCTTTCTTAAGCAAATTTATCCAGGAAGGCTCCACCCAGAACTGCCCCAACCAGTTTCTAATGGGCCCTGTTCCATGGCACGGTACGGCACGGTACGGCACGGTACGGTACGGTACGGTACGGCACGGTACGGTACGGCACGGTATGGTACGGTACGGTGCGGCACGGTACGGTACGGCACGGTACGGTACGGTACGGCACGGTACAGTACGGTACGGCACGGTACAGTACGGTACGGCACGGTACGGTACGGTACGGCACAGTACAGTACGGTACGGCACGGTACGGCACAGTGCAGTATGGTACGGCACGGTACGGCACAGTACAGTAAGGTACGGCACGGTACAGTACGGTACAGTACGGTACGGCACGGTACAGTACGGTACAGTATGGTACGGCACAGTACAGTAAGGTACGGCACGGTACGGCACGGTACGGCACGGTACAGTACGGTACGGCACGGTACAGTACGGTACAGTACGGTACGGCACGGTACAGTACGGTACGGCACGGCACGGTACAGTACGGTACAGCACGGCACTACCTAGTGTCTACTACCTGGAGGTGGGCGGAGTCGACGCGGTCCAGACTGCCGTGACATCACTGCCGTGCCACGCGGTGGTCAGCACAGTAGAAACAACAATGGAGGCGTGGATGATGTGGGGGTGTTTCTGCTGCTGTTTTCTCTGTGCCGTAGTCACCGAAAACAGAGCCAGATATTTTTAGAAGAGGTGACACACGTATGACGACAATTTCCTTTGGCCAATCAGTGGAGAGCCGTCAGTTACGTCACATTTTGTGTAGGTTAGAGCTAGCTCTGAAACGGGGACGGAAAATCGTAACGGCTCGGGTTTTCCCAGAGGAAACACAGATAAAGCATGCCGTTATTGAAGGGCTACGAACATGTGCAGCACCACCTACTTACCCGGCCCCCACTGGGCCAACACCACACTACCCCCGTTTAGTTTGTTCACATTACAACGTCAGCTCTGGTTTCAGTGTGAGTGACGTCATAGTGAAGCTTTGTGAAGTCATTTGTTTACGACACACTGAACTACTTATTACAAGCAAAAAAAGTTTGGCTGCTTTTAAAATGAGAAAAAAAAAGTTGTTTTTTTTGCTTGCAAAACGAAAAAAAAAATAAATTTTCTTACAAGATTTCTTGAAATAAGATGCATTTGTCTTAAAACAAGTTCCTATATTGCACTGAATTGTTTCTCTTTTGCTAATTTTATTTAGAGTGTGATGAGATATTTTGACTATAAATTAGAAAAAATAGAGTCCAGACGTTTGCAGCAGATAAAGTCTTATATAGAGGCCCATTCATTCTGCCCCCCTCCGCTGCCGTTACATGAATATACGTGGATCTACGACTAATTTAAAAAACGTGACACAGAAATGTTATTGGTGAGTAAATATATGTATAAATTCCTAGAAATAAGATCCAGGTTGAAGGAAACAAAAGTTATCCTTTAACTTATCCTTTGGCCACCCCTAAAACAAACCTCTGCAACCCCCCCCCCCCTGAGCCCTGGAATGGACCCGTCTGGGTCCACCCCCCTCTCCCGGTAGCCACTGGGCTGGACTCCAGCCCCCCAGTGCTCTGTAAGCGGGTGAAACAGTCATGATCTGATTGGTGCTCTGCCTGCCAGGCTGCTGCTGGCGTCCGCCTCTGCCTGGTCATAGCTGGCATGCTGTTCGCCTCCGTACCCCCCCCGTCCCCCCCAGCGCTGGATTGGCTGCCGTTGGCTCAGCGCTTTTTTACGGCCTTTGAACCTCGGTGTACGACCTCGCTTTCTGCCTCACAAACTTCTGCCCTTCGGCCACGTTTTGGATTCCTGCCGTCACATTGATGACCCCCCCCTCCCGGCCAAGTCTGCAAGTCATCCTTGTTAACAGCTGCAGAGATGCTGATCCCTGCCGGCACCTTCCACTGGATTATGGTCTGGATTTCTCCTGAACCTCATCTACAGATCTGTGGGAGTACGTCCCTCACCCTGCCCTGTTCTCCTTCCCATCTCTCCTCCCCCTCTGGACTGCACCTGTAGGAGTCATTACTGTTGGACAATCGTTTACCTGAGCCAGTTTTCACATTTGCCTTCACTGAAAACAAACTTTTAGACTTTCCATTCGGAGTTTGGGCTGTTTAAGTCCACGGGTCCCTGGTCAAAACATAGATGATGGGACTGTGTCCAGGTACAGGTCCCGTATCCTCCAGAGTCCAGGTACAGGTCCCGTAGCCTCCAGAGTCCAGGTACAGGTCCCGTATCATCCAGAGTCCAGGTACAGGTCCCATATCATCCAGAGTCCAGGTACAGGTCCCGTATCATCCAGGTACAGGTCCCGTAGCCTCCAGAGTCCAGGACAGGTCCCATATCATCCAGAGTCCAGGACAGGTCCCGTATCATCCAGAGTCCAGGTCCCGTATCATCCGGGTCCAGGTCCCGTATCATCCGGGTCCAGGTCCCGTAGTCTTGCGTCCGTTCCTCCAGAGTGAACGTAGGATCTACCATAATCGACACAGCAGACGGTCTTGGGTTGTGCGACTCTGTTGCAGTATTATGTAACAGGCTAAAATGCAGGATGAGGTGATGGAACTGAAATACCAGATGAATTTGGATGGTTTACTGCATAATAATCGTGATTTTTTCCAACGTCGTACACAGCTACGCACTCCTGGTGACGGGATAAGTGGACGAAGTCAGGGTCCAGGGTGGGGGGGTTTCTACAAGCTGGACTTTCCTCGTCTCCAGATGACATCGGCCCTGATGATGACAGACCTTCATCTTTGTGTTTGAGCTCTTCATCGGCAGGATCTCAGATTCCATCGGGATTCATAATTAGGGCTTTGACGACACCGAGCAGCTGAAAAGGTCAACCAATTAGATGTGTAGTTACGTTAAAAACACGGAGCAGCTTGTGAGGAGACAAGTGTTCCTGTCTGCTTCAGGTGCGTAATTGGAGTAATCAAGATGTAGGTCGTTTCCAATTAGATCTGGGACATTTCTGGGTCTTTTCCTTCAGTGCGACACAAAAGATGTTGGATTGAAAGGAAGTCTGGGAAAATGTTGGGCAGGTAGAGGCTTCGGAGAAGGGCCGTAGATTCATTCAAGGGTCTGAATTTACCGTTTTCATCAGCTGTCAATCTTTCTGGTAGGTTAGAAATGCAAAGTCAGTTATCAGCCTCGTTCAGTCACCACATTTAGTCTTTTTCTTCTTCGTCTCGTCCCTCTGGAAACGACAGATACGCCGCCGAGTCTGAATCTTGTATCTGACATACAGCTGTGTGAAAAAGTGTTTCTTCCTTCCTGATTTCTGACTTTTTTCATGTTTGTCACGTTTAAATGTTTCAGATCATCAAACAAATTTAAATGTCAGACAAAGATAACACAAGTAAACACAAAATGCAGTTTTTAAATGAAGGTTTTTATTAGTAAGGGGGGGAAATCCAAACCTCCATGTCCCTGTGTGAAAAAGTGATCTTCCCCTAAACCTAATAACTGGTTGTTCCACCTTAGCAGCAACAACTGCATCAAGCGTTTGTGATAACTGGCAGTGAGTCTTCTTCAGCGCTGTGGAGGAATTTTGTTCCACTCATCTTTGCAGAATTGTTGTAATTCAGCCACATTGGAGGCTTTTCCAGCATGAACCGCCTTTTTAAGGTCATGCCACAGCATCTCAATGGGATTCAGGTGGGGGCTTTGACTAGGCCACTCCAAAGTCTTCATGTTGTTGTTCTTAAGCCATTCAGAGGTGGACTTGCTGGTGTGTTCTGGATCATTGTTCTGCTGCAGAACCCAAGTGCGCTTCAGCTTGAGGTCACCAACAGATGGCCGGACGTTCTCCTTCAGGATTTTTTGGTAGAAGCAGAATTCATGGTTCCATTTACCACAGCAAGTCTTCCAGGTCCTGAAGCAGCAAAACAGCCCCAGACCATCACACTACCACCACCATGTTTTACTGTTGCTATGATGTTCCTTTTCTGAAATGCCGTGTTACTTTTACGCCAGATGTAATGGGACCTCCACCTTCCAGAAAGTTCCACTTTTGTCTCGTCAGTCCACAGAGTATTTTCCCAAAAGTCTTGGGGATCATCAAGATGCTTTCTGGCTAAACTGAGACGAGCCTTTATGTTCTTTTTGCTCAGCAGTGGTTTTGGTCTTGGAACTCTGCCATGCAGCCATTTTTGCCCCCCAGTCTCTTTCTGATGGGGGAGTCATGAACACTGACCTTCATTGAGGCAAGTGAGGCCTGCAGTTCTTGGATGTTGTTCTGGGGTCTTTTGTGACCTCTTGGATGAGTCGTCGCTGTGCTCTTGGGGTCATTTTGGTCGGCCGGCCCCTCCTGGGAAGGTTCACCACTGTTCCATGTTTTCACCATTTGTGGATAATGGTTCTCACTGTGGTTCTCTGGAGTCCCAAAGCTTTAGAAATGGCTTTGGAACCTTTTCCAGACTGATAGATCTCAATGACTTTGTTTCTCATTTGTTCCTGAATTTCTTTGGATCGCAGCATGATGTCTAGCTTTGGAGGATTTTGCCGCGGATAGCAGCAAACACAATCACATGCGCGGGCACTATCCGCATGCTTCCCTGTGATTGGCCGGTACATCTGCAGCATGTAGTTTTCTATTGAATGCCGCCTACAGTAGTCAGTCCTTTAATGTGAAATCGTTTGTACTCAACCAGAATGTGCGGGTCACGAAACGTAATTGGAAAAAATCTCCAGTTAATTAGTTCACTTTCACCAAGTGGTGCTAGATGGAACCACCAGATTACAGCAGCTATGCTAAGCTAAGCTAAAGTCAGCCTTTAACAGATGCAAATGAACAAGTGAGCTGGAAAATGGTCATTTTTCATTTAGCTGCTTAATAATTCTAATTGTGCGTACAAACATGTTCTAAGACGCCCAAACGTCACTTTCAAGTCCCTAAATGTTCAAGTTTGAGGTTCACTGACAGTTTAAATTGACTAACAACTCTGTAGTTAAAGGGATAGTTCACCACAGCAAAAGTACCTTACTGTAAAATTACTGACAGAAAAGTGAAAGTTGCCTGATAGAATAATACTTGAGTAAAAGTTAGAAAGTAGCTAGTATTTACTGTACTTAAGTTTCAAAAGTAAAAAATACTGTTAATAAAACGTAATCAGAAATTTAAGTTAAATATTTTCTTTATTCCTGTTTATTTTAGTTTTTAAGTTTTGTTTAATTTACAAATGAGCTTCAGTACGTCCTTACATGAACCCAACCATGTGCAGAAATATCTGAGACTCCTGACACCATAATGCCGCCGATAATTTACCCTCTCGCCGCTGCTTTCATCCACCGCAGCACGGGGTGAACCAATGAGAACGTCTCGCGGTCTGTATCTCCAACATCATTGGCTACGAGTCCCACCACAACCAAACAAAGATGTCCGCTGGCCTCGACGTAACGAGGATGCTCAGGTAAATGTAACGGAGTAAAAGGAGGGATATTTTCAGAAAATGTAGTGAAGTAAAAGTAAAAGACATCAGAAATAGAAGTAAAGTACAAATATAAAAAAATACTACTTAAGTAAAGTAAAGAAGTATCTTTACTCCGTTATTATACAACTCTGCACGTTTTCCCCCAACTTTCATATAATGGAGTTCACCAGCGACTGAAACAAAAAGGTCCATAAAAGTTTACAGAAACGTGTCAATATTCCTCCATACTGCTCGTCCAACGTGATCCAAGTGTCCTGAGTGGGTAGAGTCCAGAATTTACTGGAAACGACGTCATTTAGTAGATTTTTAGAGCCTAAACAATAGAACATCATACATCAGTACTACATCAGTACTACATCGTACTTCCCCGATGCGTCCATGTGAGTTCCCGGAAAAACCTAGATCTCCGGCTGCATTTGAGATATTAAAAAGTGCTCCAGAGTCTTGCTCAGCATGATGATGAGGAGAAGATGAAGGACCATCATTCTGTGGTGTACTATTCCTTTAATTTATTATTATTAATTATTAATTATTATATTAATCCTCAGAAATACCACTTGCTTAATGATGATGTTCGCAGTGGGAAGAAGCTGAAGGTCCATGTTTAGAGAGCAGAGATCTGGACCTGATGATGGTCGGTACCTTCCAGGTTTCCTTCCTGGATCTGGTCCTGATGGAGGTTCTTCTTCCTGGATCTGGTCCTGATGGAGGTTTTTCTTCCTGGTTCTGGTCCTGATGGAGGTTTTCTTCCTGGATCTGGTCCTGATGGAGGTTCTTCTTCCTGGATCTGGTCCTGATGATGATGGGGATCTTCCAGGTTTCCTTCCTGGATCTGGTCCTGATGGAGGTTTTCCTTCCTGGATCTGGTCTAGATGGAGGTTTTCTTCCTGGATCTGGTCCTGATGGAGGTTCTTCTTCCTGGATCTGGTCCTGATGGAGGTTTTCCTTCCTGGATCTGGTCTAGATGGAGGTTCTTCTTCCTGGATCTGGTCCTGATGGAGGTTTTCCTTCCTGGATCTGGTCCTGATGGAGGTTTTTCTTCCTGGTTCTGGTCCTGATGGAGGTTCTTCTTCCTGGTTCTGGTCCTGATGGAGGTTTCCTTCCTGGTTCTGGTCCTGATGGAGGTTCTTCTTCCTGGATCTGGTCCTGATGGAGGTT
>JALJCO010006099.1:0-23790 GCA_023101725.1 Atherinomorus stipes | reverse complement strand
ACTTTATTCCGAACATAACCATAAAATATAAAGGATAAAAGATGAATTGAAAAAAAGTAAAAGAATCAACAAATAAACAGACAAAGCATTGAAAAGAGAGAAAAAATAAAATAAGAACAATATAAGACAACACAAACAGCTTAATACCAACAACAGAGTAACAAGACAGAAAAATTTGTCTGCTTTTTTTTTTTTTTTTTTCTTCTCTCTCTCTCCTATTTCCTTCGTATATCTCAACTAATTACCATTTAACCATTCGGTCCGAAAATGGAGCAGGCAGAAGCAAAAACTTTTCAAGGCCTGCTCCCCTATAACTAATTTAATCTTCTCTAAACTTAAAGATATACAGTATTCACTGTACTACAATACAAGAACAATATAAGTAAACAACAATAAAGCAAACAAAAACAAAACATCAACAAAGAACCACAATGTAGTACTATGCCTATCAATGACAAGAACAGGCAAACATTCATGTTCCGCAAAAGTAAAGAAAATAATTGAATGTATAAAGCCAAAAACAGAAGACTGGATGAAACATTAAATTTCCATCTTATACCTGTGAATTTTATCATTTCTGAAAAGTTTCTTAAACTTGATTACTGTTAAACAGGATTTCATTGAATTGCTCAAATCATTCCATAAATGAACTCCACAAACTGTCGGGCTGTGAAGCTTCAAGTTTGTTCTCACTGGTTGTTTTTTAAAGATACATAATCCCCGCAGGCCGTAATTACTTTCCCTCACCTGAAACAACCCCCGGATACTGTCAGGAACTTTCTGTTGTGTGACGTTGTACATGAGTTGTGCTGTTTTAAGATCTACAAGATCTTTGAATTTAAGTGTGTTTAATTCAACAAACAGTTTGTTGGTTGGTTGTCTGTATTCAGCATTGCAAACTATTCTTATTGCTTTTTTTTTTTTAATTATGTATATTGGATCAGTATTTGTTTTATACGTGTTCCCCCACACTTCCACACAGTAAGTCATGTATGGTAGTATGAGGGAGCAATACAAAGTGAATCGTGATGCTTGATTGAGAAGGTTTTTGGCTCTATATAAGACTGCTATTGATTTAGAAACTTTGGATTTTATATAGTTTATATGTGATTTCCAGTTTAGTTTGTCATCTATTATTACCCCAAGAAATTTTATTTCGGTTACTCTTTCAATTTTTGTACTGTCAATCCAGAGCTGTTTTTTTGTGTCAATATGACGATTTCCGAAGATCATGAATTTTGTTTTACTTACATTCAAAGTTAGTTTATTTTCATCAAACCATTTCTTCAGTTTAGTAAGTTCACTTTCAACAGTATCCAGAAGTTGCTGCAGATTTTCACCACGACAAACTAAATTTGCATCATCTGCAAACAAAATGATTCGCGAATACAATGTTGCTTCGAATATGTTATTTATGTATAATAGGAACAGGAAAGGCCCCAAAACAGACCCCTGGGGGACCCCACTAATTACCCTTTTTACATTGGATTTTACATCATTCAGTTGGACATATTGTTTTCTATTATTTAAATAACTATTTATCCAATTGTATGCTGTCCCTCTGATTCCATATCTATACAGTTTTAACATAAGTAGTTCATGGTCGACTGTGTCAAAAGCTTTCTGCAGGTCTAAAAAAATCCCTACAGCATATTCTTTATTTTCTATGGCTGTTGTTATTTCTTCAGTGAAATCTATTAATGCATGGGTAGTTGTCCTATTTGTTCTGAAGCCATATTGCTGATTGTGCAGAATATCATGTTTTTTGGTGAAATCTTGTAATCTCAAGAAATAAATCTTTTCCAGTATTTTTGAGAACTGTGGTAATAATGAGATGGGTCTATAGTTTGAGAGTGCATGCTTATCACCAGATTTGTAAATTGGCATGACTTTAGCTACTTTCATTTTGTCAGGAAAGACGCCCGTTTTTAGAGATTGATTGCAAATATGTGCAAGGGGTTTTGCTACAAGTTCAATTATGTCTTTTACTAATGCCATGTGTAACCCATTGCAATCAGTGGATGTTTTATTCTTTAAGCTTCTAACAGTATCAATGATCTCTTTTTCATCCGTTTTCTTTAAAATTAAAGTTTCTTTAATGTTTATCTTTTGCTTATAACATTTTCTCTACTTCTTGTTTTCGCAATACCCTTGGCCAGATTTGGACCCATACTTACAAAAATGTGTTAAACTCTTCAGCAGCCTTCTCCATATTATTTATCACAGAATCATTTGTATCTGAGAAACTGTTGGGATAATCCAGCCTACCAATTCTTTTTTTAATTATATTATTAAGTATGTTCCATGTATCTTTTACATTACTTTTATTATCCTCTAATAATTTGCTATAGTAATCCTTTTATTATTTCTTATAATTGCTGTTAGTTTATTTTTATATATTTTGTATTTCCGTTCAGCATTTATGGTTCTTTTTCTTAAGAATTCATGATATAAGACATTTTTCTTCTTACATGCCCTGAGGATTCCTTTAGTTATCCATGGTTTATTGACATGGTTTTGCTTGACAGCTTTCTTAACAAGTGGACAATTTTTATCATATAATGCTAGTATGATGGACAAAAAGGATTCATATGCTTCGTTTACATCTTCGACGTAAACATTTCTCCAATCCTGATTCTTAAGATCTTCTTTTAAATTATTGATTGAATTCTGTGTTGCTTTTCTGGTTATCTTGAACATTTTAATCTTTTTTTTGTCAGTAGTTCTGCTTTGAATAATTGCGAATACTGGAAGATGGTCACTGCTGTCATTGATTATAACTCCACTTTCTATTTTCTGATCAATGACATTTGTTAATATATTATCAATAAGTGTGGCACTGTGGGTCGTTATTCTGGTTGGGCGAGTGATTGTAGGATACAAACCAGTACTGTACACTGTATCTATGTATTCTGTGGTTGTATTAAGTGCGTGCGGATTAAACAAATCAATGTTAAAGTCCCCACATATAAAAACAGGCTTCATGATATCAAAGTTACCATACAATTCTACTAATTTCTCTCTGAAAGTATCAATGCATGATCCAGGTTTTCTGTAAATACAACTTATTAACATGTTTTTTGAGTTACCCATGACAATTTCTACAGTAATACATTCCATGACATTGTCCATAATGAATGACATTTCCCCAACAGAGTGACATATGTATTCCTTGCTAACATATAGAGCCACCCCCCCCCCCTTTGCTTTATTTCGATTAGAAAAATAGCCATCATATCCCTCAATGTGTACCATTTCATTTTGTTCATCACATAACCAGGTTTCTGATATCGCTATTACAGTAAATTTATTATTCAGTTGTCTTAAGCAGTTTTTGATTTTTGAGATATTTGAGTTTAAACTCCTGCTATTGAAATGTATTATTGATATAGTTCCATCAGAAAAAAAAATTACTTTTGCCAAATTGCTCATCAGTATAATATTTACAGTCACATTGATTGTTATTGAAAAAGTTATTCTCAGGATCAATATCATTTTCTACATCCAGTGATTTATGATCAGTATAACTAAATGTTTTCAAGTCCAGATGTTTTAAATGTGGTAAAGGATCAGTCATGGGGATATCTAACGTGCACCAGTTATTAGAGCATCTCCATTATCTTACTTGATTTTGTACTTAAAAGAAAAGTAATAATGATCATAATAAAAATGATAATAATAATGATAATAATAAGAGTGTACTCCTGGGACTTATGTTTCGTACCTGTCCAGCTCGTTGATATCCCTGATGACATGAACCTTTGCTTCCTCAGGGGTTAATCCATTTGTCTTGATAAAAACCTTACAGTTTGACGTCCACGTTGCTTGGATCTTTTTGTGTTTTTTCAACATACGAGCTCTTCTAGCTATATCAGCATTTTTCTTTGTTAAATGATCATTCATATAAACGTTAGTTCCCTTTAATTTCTTTCCTTGTTTTAGTATAGCTTGTTTTGTCTTTGACTCATAAAGCGGATGATAACTGCTGGTACTATGTTTCTGTTTTTACTGGGCAATGTATGACAGGTTTGAATGTCATTTAGGTCAATTTTGATACCCTTTCTTTCCAGAAAGTTAGTTACCTGTCCCTCCAGTGATTCCTTTTCGTCCTCTGTCTCCTCGGCCCCTCTGTCCTCGGCTTTGGCCACCGCATTTGCATATGACCGATGCCTGGTTTTTAAACCGCTGATGATAATGTCGTTTCCCCGGGAATATTGTTCCAGGTCATCCACTCTTTTTTCCAAGAGAGTGATTTTTTTGTCTTTTTCCATGTTAAGCTTTTTTAGTGCTTGAACTTCTTCCACTAAGTCCATAATTTTTTTTTGCTGGGTTGCAATAGTTGTAATCTCACCCGAAAGAAAGTCAAGTGACTTTCTGATTTCATCTAGTTCATCGGGGAGAACTGAACCTTTCTTTGTTGGTGCCATGGAAGCACAGTGTGTAGCCTACCGACAAGCCTGGTGAAAGCCACTGCTCACCCGCTGGCGTGGCCTTTCGGTGATCGCTTCACCTCAAGTCGCCCGCCGCGGTGTAATGATGGTGATCCTCCCGGGGAAAGCCGCTGCTCACCCGCTGACGTGGCCTTTCGGTGATCGCTTCACCTCGAGTCGCCCGCCGCGGTGTAATGATGGTGATCCTCCCGGGGAAAGCCGCTGCTCACCCGCTGACGTGGCCTTCGTGACCGCCCACTCCCTCGAGTCGCCCGCGGCGGGCGTAATGATGGCAGAAGCGATCACCGAAAGCCACGTCACCCGGTGAGCGTGGCTTTTCCCGGGAGGATCACCATCATTACACCGCGGTCGCCGCCGCGACTCGAGAAGTGAAGGTGATCCTCCCGGGGAAAGCCGTTGCTCACCCGCTGAGCGGGCTTCCCCGGGTGAGGGCTTCACCATCATTACGCCCGCCGCGGGAAGGTGTCGAGATGGTGATCCTCCCGGGGTGCCGCTGCTCACCCGCTGACGTGGCCTTCGGTGACCTTTCACCTCAAGTCGCCCGCCTGCATGTGTGTGTGTAATGTGTAATGGTGATGTAATGGTGTAATGTTTTGCACCTCGGACATGGGGACAGCAGAGACCATATTAACTGCGTCTGTTCTTCCTTCCAGGCTTTTGATTTGCCTGTCCCTGTCACACCACTGCTAATTGATGAATTAATTAAAATCAACCTTTTTTTTTAAACTCAACTTAACTCAAAATAATCTCCATCTCTCTCTTTATCTGCTTGTGCCGCCTTGACTGACAGGTAAGCCGGGAGTGTCAATCTGAACCTCCTTTTATGGAAGCATTGCTGATTCATGGGCGGGAAAGACTATGCAAACAACTGTTTACTGGGGGCATGCTGTCAATTTACAATTGTTTGGCATTCATGATCCTGCACACGTGTTTACAATCGTCTAGGGTCCGTGTTCCTGAATCAAGTAAGTTTAGTGGTGCTTACAATAAATCTGTTCTTCTTTTTACTAACGTTTCATGAATGAGACCCAATAATTTTTCATTACATGTGATTGGAAAGTAAACATTTGTAAGTACGTCAAATACTTAGTAGGATATTTAGTTTTTTGTATGATGTCAGAATGAACCTAAAATCCACTGCAACCTGTCCAAGTGAACTGAATTAGACTTTCTCTAAACTTTTAGATGCACGTTTACATTGTTCAGTGGTTAAATATGAACATTTTATATTTTCCTGAAATTATAACTAAAAGTCGAATATCCCTAACTTTTTTTGTGGAAAGTAGTGTTTGTGGCTTCCATAGCCAATTTTCAATTTTTGGATGAAGACAGATCACACTGAAGTTAGGTAGTCTGGTACACCAGTTTGACCAACGCCATGCAAGGAGATACACGGCAAGTCAGTTCCCTCCATTGGGAAATGATTTCACTCCAGTAAAAAATTGACTGGACCAATCACAGCGCAGCAGTAGAATTATTAATAGGAACGTAAAACTCCTCCAACGTCTCCACTGCTGCTTTTGCTCTGTTTTGGTGGGTAACTAACAGCTTCCGGGTCATAGTCACATGACGTGCGACACAAAACGCTTCCTCATGTTAGTAGTTCAGCAATAAACAATAAGAAAACAACAGAGTATTTATAAGGTATTGTAAAACAAAACATTCTTATGTTAATATACACAAGAAATCTACATTAAATAGAGAGGGAAAAACAACGTGTAAAAAACGCTGACTTCTGCCGTCGCCATAGCAACAGAATGCCGACTTCGCCGGGTACAGTCACTCTCCATGTTTCTCTGATTGGTTCTCTCCAGTTCACTTTCCTCCCGTTAGTCCTCGCATTGGATATCAGTCTCCAGTGGAGGGGCCCCAGACTGACCTGCCGTGTATCTCATACATGGCGTTAGTCAGGCTGGTGTACTAGGCTAGGATTTAGGCTGGATTTATACTTGTGCAGTGTCTGTGTCATGTTGCTGCCGTGTAGCTGAAGCAGATGAAATCTGCTCTCATGATGGTGGCAAACACTGACAGTTATGACAGCTACAGCACTGTGACCACTCAGTGACTGCAAACATTAACACTGGCTGCAACATAAATCAGCCAACTTCGAATGGGCTGCAAACTTTCTGAACACGGTAGCATGTTTTATTAACCATTCTAAAAGATGCAACAATGTGTATTTACTATTCTGAAAGCGATAGCATCTGGTGGAAGTGGTTTTGACACTGGACGCAACCAGACTGCTTGCTCAGCTACCAACTGTTGCATTCAGGGTCCATACAATGGTAGGAATTTCCTCAATCAGTAGAAATAGCTGAGGTCTTTTTGATTTTATTCTTTTTTATATCTATCTTGGCAGAAGGAAAGCTGGTTCTGGGCTGCATGGCCCACCATTTGAATCGCCCTGCTTTAAATCTTCTCAGTGTCTGAGAAATATGGATTTTTGAAAGGTGATGGCTTCAAGTTTTATTCCTCCCTGCCAGTAAGTGTTGCACTCACACTCACTTACTCAATTAGCAGGATTACAGAACCGTTAACTGTTATTTAGCATTAGCATTTGTTTATCTTATGTGTCCAGGAGGAAATCAGCAACCTCCATGCAGCTAATGAGCCCCCTTTGCTACCTTCACCTTCATCCTGCTTGTTTTTTTGTCTGCTTGAATTTGAGAAATGGAACGCAAGGAAGATGCTATTCTACACAGAACAATCGAGCTAGCCACAACAATAGTAATAGCGCAGAATCCTTAGTGTGTATATTGGCATGGTAATCAGATGTGAATATTCATATATTTTGGACCCATCAAAATTGATACAGTAAATTATTATTAAACTATAATAAAAAAAAAAATTGTACTAGTAATTTTACAAAAGAGTGACTAGTGATGCTGATCTTCCCTGCACCCCTCTAAAGGGTCTGTGAATGTATTCATTTAAAAAAATTAATTGTTTTAATGAAAACGCTGTAGTTAGACTTCCCTCTCCCTGGTCACAGCCACCAGCTCATCCAGGGGGGATCCCGAGGCGTTCCCAGGCCAGCTGGGAGATTTAGTCCCTACAGAGTGTTCTGGGTCTTGTCCCGGTGGAACGTGCCTGGGCCGCCTCACCAGGGAGATGTCCAGGAGGCGCCTGACCAGATGCCAGAGCCACCTAATCTGGCTCCTCTCTATACGAAGGAGCAGCGGCTCTGCTTTGAGTCCCACGCCGGATGACTGAGCTCCTCACCCTATCTCTAAGGGAGAAAACGGCCACCCTGCGGAGGAAAATCATTTTGGCCGCTTGTACCCGCTTGTATCTTGTTCTTGCGGCCACTTTGACCCACAGTTCATGAGGTGAGGGTAGGAACGTAGATCCATTGATGAATTGAGAGCTTTGCCTTCTGGCTCAGCTCCTTCTTCACCACAACAGACTGATGCAGCATCCGCATACTCTATCCAGATACTTGAACTCCTCCACCTGGGACAGGACCTCACCCCCGACCCCCATATGAATGACTGAAAGGAATAGGCTGAAGCCTAATTTTATTTGCGCTACCCCTTACTATAAGTCTAACAGTATCAAAAGCTTGCCATTGAATGGCACTCTTAGAAAAGTGGGCACTTTTGTGCAGTATATACAGTATCACAATACTTCAAACAAAGCTCTAATCACAATCCACAAGATCCCCCCCCCCCCCCAAAAAAAAATCACTGTAATTGCCATTTGATATCAGCTTTTAAATTCAATGCTGGGATTTACAGGTTGAATATGGAACACGGACGGAACAGCGACCATCATGTGTGTCTAGGTTGTAGTTGCACGGCAGAAAAACAACTCCAGCTGCTGGGATGCCAGACTTGCTGGCGATACGACAAATGACCAACAGCCTGCAATATGTCCAATAAGTATTACAGAGGAGTTTATAACTGACAGCTAACTTTAGTCACATTAGCAAACAAGAGGAAATTGCCAAATTCCATGTTTTGATGCCATGGAAAATGTTTATATGGGTCCATCTAGTGTAGTCTTCACCTAAATTTACTCCAGTTTTTGCTTTTCTCATGTCACTCCTCTTCAGAGACAGATAGCAATATCTCCTGGGCTCTGAAGCAGCTGCTTGATTTGCTGACTCCACTGTTTCCCTGTGCTGGCCTAACTGTGCCCAACATACTGTTGCCACACAGAGATCATATAGATGGGTTTCCGAGCAACATCACAGATAAGATGGAGGCGCGCAACCAGGGGGCAAGAAAACACAGGAAAAGCATTATTGAACTATGAGGAGACGTGTGTCTACATGCAAGACTCTACTTTTAATACAGATGCAATTGTGAGATGATGTGAATGTGGCGGGAAATATAATGTCTGAGTCCTGGCAATTATTCGATTACAAAAATCAAAAAGTTAGTGCATGTAAACAGTTGAAAATGGTGATAACAGGACAGCAGGAGTGACTGATCTTCGTAAAATCCCTCTCAGATAACTTATGCAGGTTCAGACTACATGATTTATTTAGTCTTTAACCATGGTCGCCATGTCGGATTAAACCACCGCAGTGGCAGAAAATATTCCTGTGTTGTAGTGAGCAGACTGGTACTGTAACCAGTGTTGTGATTGAGCTTTGGCAACCACAATATATATAGCGTCACTTTAGTATGATATTATATTAATATTAATATTTCTATTAATATCAATACTAATACAGCCTCGGAGCACCACCTTACTTATTTGATATGTAATGGAAGCAAGGAAAACCATTAAAGTCTTAAATTAATTCTTAGGGATTGATTTGATTAAGTGATCAGTCTCAGGACGCTTTCATGAGTTCTCGCTGAAGTGACCTTTCATGATACATCAGAAAAACCACAAACAACGACTAGTTAAGATAATACTGAGTATTTATTAACTAGTCTACAAATTATCTCATATAATGTATGTACAAAATATATACAAGACATATGTGAACATGATGATCAACCAAAAGTTATCTTGTGGAAGAAATGTGAGATGGTATGAAAATGAAACATAAATTAATTAAACCTCAGTTAATTAATAAATGTTCAAAGAAAAGAAGGAAGGATTTCTTAATCCAACTAAACAAAGTTAAATTGGGTCTGGTAAACCGTAGGCCTGGATTAATTCACTATCACCAACTTCTTGTGACATCAGATCATATTTCATAGCAAATGATCAGGATTCTCCTCAGAGGCTCCGTCTGACTGAGGTGCTTCACTCACGCCCTGGTTCTGCTGGACTGTTCCTCAAATCCTTTGGAAGATGGTCGGGTGGATGGATCCCAAAATCTTCCCGATCTCCTGGAAGTTCGTCCGGCTCTCTGCGGGCTGTCAGCTCAGTGGTGGTTCTGGTTCGTCCTTTCTCTCTCATCCGTCTCCCCAGAGAGACGTGCAGCTCCAGGACTGATGTCACGGGATGGTTGCTAGTAAGGATGATAAGGTTAAAAGTCTTCTTCTCTCCATCACTCCTCCCTGAGTGATCCGTGGTTTCTGAACTCTGCTAAGTTCAGAGCAGGTTTTTCGTCTCATTCTTTCCTCATTGTTCCAAGTTTCTTCAGTTCTGCCTTTATTCCTTCCAGTTCTCCCAGATCAGTTCTCTTTCCGATCTGAATCTCTCAGTTCAGAGCTTCGCGCTCTGCCTGGCAGTGGAATGTGACTTGCAGCTTGTCAGCCAATGGGAAGCTGACAGAGTCAGGTTTCATCCAATAATGAGACACATCTCAAATGATCATTTGACTATCAGTTAAGCTTAATGGTTATAAGCATCTGTGAATTCTAAGTGAGGCATGTGTACAAATGGATCAATTATTCAGACATGATGAAATAAAATGAACACAATAAAATAAAATAAAGCAAAGATCTGAATTATATGAATAAAGGAAGGCATTGAATAAACAAATCAGCTAAACAGATAAAACAGGATTAATCTTGATGATTTAAGATTCCTGTAAAGAAAATACATGTGTTAGACATCATTTGATATGAGGAAGTCCATTTCTAACATAAAAGTGGATTTCAGCAGTTGGGTAAAGTGTCTCTTTCTTCGCCTTTATGCAGCAAATCCTGGAATGCATGTGATGTGAATTTGGGAAGAAACGTCTAGTTTCTAATCACCAAAGTATGTCATGTTGCATATCAAAAGAAAAGTCTTCATCATGGGATTAACATGAGCTTACTTTCCTAACAATATAAAACAGTTCTTGGATGTTAAGAACACATTACAAAATTGGCTATAAGGAACCAATTTATAGCAGGTCGTAAATACTGTGAAGGAGTATCTCCAAGCTTGGAGGATGGGTTCAAAGTTCACCGATTGGCCTTTGTTTGTTTTACCAAAATGCAGGTCCTCTCTGAGTTGCACTCAGGACCGTAAATTAGTGGTTGCTCAGAGTAGGTCCTTCTCTGAGCAAAATTCCTCCTTGGGATGTCTGTTTTACATCCAAATGTGGCCTCTATCAATCAGTATGTGTCCCAAAGTATATTTGGCTAGATGTGTGTATCCTTTTGCTGAGACCTTTGGGCTTGAGATCACTACACCAGTATCACGGCCGCGACCAGTCATTGAACAGTTCACGGCTGCATCACAACACTGTAGCTCAGACACGGAAAATAGAAAAGAGAAAAAACTGATGTGAAACTGTTTACAAACATTCACACTGCATAACAACGCATCCTGGAGATTTAATACAAAGCACGGGGGTTGTAACTCAGATGGCGTTTGAGTTTATACCGTTAGCTTGTTAGCGGTTAGCCAGTCTGTCTTCTGTCTACCAGGATTTCATACACAATAAAGCAGAACGTTACACAAGCAGCGAGACTCACCGACAGCTGTGCAGGTGAGCCCCTTACAGTTGGAATCACCTCCTTTCCAAACGTTGATATGAGTGCGTGATTGGCTGTAGACTGCAGTACAAAACACAGGCTTTTTGCCCCCTTGCTCCGCGCACAACTGCCAATGTTTGCAAATGGGAAACCCATCTATTTGGCAATCCACAATGGCGGCCTGTATTGGTTTGTTGATGTCGACATAAAGCCATTGTCAGACCCTTTAAAATTTATTTTACATTTATTTTCCGGCTAAAAATATATATATTTTTAGGAAATGTTGTACGTTCATTTTTGCATCCTCCAAACCACTTGTGGATGTTTTTATTTATTTATTTATTTATTTATTTATTTATTTATCTGTTAAAATATAGCTTTTCATAAAAATGTTCCATATTCAACCTTTAATAGTCTTCTTCTTAAATATTTTTTAGAACTGAATTAAAGTTGAACCGGTGCTGATGCTTGTTTTTGTTTCTCGCGTTTCTCTAGATTACTGTAATGCCTTGCTCTCTGGCTTCCCTGAAAAGACTATTTCTAACCAACAGCAAGGCCTTAAAGTGCTGACGACACGACCTTAACTTCAAGTAACTTTGCTATACAACAACACACCAAGACAAAATAAGTAGTTCTGTGCAGTTAGAAAGTTAATCAGACGTGTATTTACGTAAATATCTAATGTTTAGGAGGCTCGGCTAAAGGCTAATAGCTTTTCAGTCGTAAAACAAACAGTCATGTTGTGTCGTCAGCGACTGTACAAAGGTTCGGTCCACCCATTCAGTTACATGTATAATCTAAGCCGTGGAAAACATGAAAAATGGATCCAGAACAGCTAGATTAGAACTGGTTTGTGTGGTGGGATCATCAGCCAGTTCAGAAAAGTGTGATAATGCTGAGGAATTTGGGGAAATCACATTTTACAAAGCTAGAGCCAGTAGTAGAACTGTAGCCAACTGCCTACAGTCTGTCTCCCAGCCTCAGGTCCTGGTTAAGCCTACATTTGAGCACACCGAAGGAACCAGAACTGTAAGGAGTGACCCGGAACAACAGACCCACAAAGGAGTTGCAGCGGTTTGACATACAGTAGAGCCAGGCATGACAGAAACAGGCACTCGCTTCCTGTGTTGGCTCCCCAGCTAATGGCAGCTGCAAGCTAGCCTCAGTAGATAATTAGCCTTTAGAAAATAAGAAGATAACTTACATGGTTCCAGTCGAGTTTTAAGTAGTTTCCGTTAATAAGGATAAGGATGGAGGGAAGCATGGGCGTTGTAGTGGGGGAAAAGTGGACCTGACTACCCAGGGCGCAAGCATGGAGAGGGGCCCATGAAAAGACAGATTTTTTTTTTGTGATGTTTTATTTTGTATTAATTCGACCCTCCAATTAAATGGGGTCATCATTTATTTTAAACATATAGATGCTATCAACTGAGAGAATCAACTTTATGTCACAGTCTTCCCAAAATTTGAAACATTCTGGGAGCCCCCTCTCATGACGCAAAATGGTTTAGTCCACCTGACAGCAGCTGGCAAAGAGCAACGTCAGCCCACTTTAGAATGACCTGGAGGCTAAACATCATGAGGCCCAAAAAAGCAATCCGTGATATCAAAAGAAGAAAGTGAGAGAAAAAAGACGGGAGGGGGGGCTACTGTTGACTGTTTTTTTCTCCACAGGTGAACCGAGTTTGCTTATTCTTGCAAAGTCCAGTTAAAGTTAACCGTCCACTCCAGACAGCTGCTACTTGTGTTTGTATGCTCACGTTGAGTCTGTAGCTTAGCTAGTTGCTAATAGGCTGCTTGTGGACCAGCTAACGTTATTGGTCAACATCGACCAGTTTCAGAAACAAACAGCAGCGCTGGTGCAGCAGTGGTGAGTCCTGGCGGTTCTTCTGATGATGCTGACCCCAGTTTTTTACACCTGGTCCGTGAGTGCCATGCGCACCGGATCACACCCATGTAATCAATGGTTTGAAACATATTGATCACGCCGCGTGAGGGGTCCGTCGTCGCTCTGGCATGCCGCGCCGCTGCGCACTAGATACGCGCCAACTCTATTTTTGGCACCGCACCAACACCACCTCAATATCAGTAGTTCAGGTCGAACCAGAAAGGAAGTCGGACACAGGTTCAGTGTAAAATATCCGGTAACTTCCTAAACAAAAGCCACTGTGCAGCTTTTAAACTGCTGAACTACCTGAACATGACAGCATCTCCGTGTCCACAAGGTTACAGTGAAACAAGAAATCATGACGCATTAACATGTGGACAAAATGAACCATGTGGATGAGAATCACAGGCATAGCAGTCCACTTGTGATTCCGTGATGTCACGAATCTCACAACAGCTGGTGCGCTGCGCAGCCGCACAGCGCGGCCGCACAGTGAACGGTGTAAATGCTCGCGCCGAGGAAGTCGCAGCAAAGCCACTGCGCTGCGCTCACGTCACGGACCAGGTGTAAAAGCCGGGGTGAGTTTAAACATGAGCAAAGATAAGGTGAGATTGTTCATGTATTTAAGGGTGAGCTCCCCCTTGTGATGCCCCGTTAAATTCGTTTGTTGGCTTGCGCGAGGGAGAGAGAAGAGAGAGAGAGAAACTATCCACAACTCCGTCTTGCCGCTGCAGTCAAGGGGCGTCAAAGATTTTACAACACACTTGGACAGAGCGCTCACTCCACTAATTTTTTAGCAACTAAATTGACCTTGTCAGTCCAGCATTTATATTTCTATCCTAATTTATTCAGGCTAATTTTCATTTTCCGTGTTTTTTCGTCATCTACATCAGTTTCAGAGGATTTTATTAATCTTAATCTTTTTCTTTACACCATTTGTTTGGGATTGCCAAAGATTTTGCGTAGCTGACTCTTTTAGGATATTAGTTTTTTGACGCTGTAATGTCAGTGTTGTATGCTTGTTTCCTTACAGAAAACTGGGCCATAAAGGGAATTGATAAAGAACCAAACTGATATTGAATTGAAATTGATAAGATCTTATAGGGCTGGACAATTAATCAAATTATGATCGTGATTTCAATTTTGCCTTCTCACAATCATAGAAACACTGTAATCGAAGAAAAATGATTAATCCTGAAGTGAACAGACTGGTGGAGTTATAGGAAGCAAACTGCAGGGAGTACAGAACAGGAATGCATGTAGACTGGGAGATTATTATTGCCATAGTTATTTTAATATATTATTCTTATTTTACTGCGCTTACTTGTTTTTATTTATTTCTGTTTGTGTTTTTTCAAAAAGTTACATCTGAGGTTGAGTTTTGGTGGTTCAATAAACACTTTTTTTTAAAAAATCAATAAATAATCGTATATATTAATTGTGATTTCAACATCAGTCAAAATAATAGTGATTATCATTTTTTCCATAATCGTCCAGCCCTAAGATCTTATAATTTATGTAGGTGGTGAGAACATAAAAAAAACAACTAGCTATTCCTAACAACTCCATCTGGCTGAAAAATGGCTAAAAAACATTTTTCCTCTGGAACTTGCTGACCATAATTCATACTGTGAGTTATAGCAAATAATTAGGATAGTCTAAGCATCTGTTATTAGAAAGCATATCTGATGTTTACTTTATGTTTGACTTTTAATGAACATGTAAGCCAAATGCATCAATATAATCTAACTGTAGCTTAAAACTCTATTTATGCTTATTTATTTTCAATAAATACCGGCTTTTTTTCTTGTTTTTGGTCATGCACCTCGTGCCTTGGCATGTATAGGGGCCCACTTACTTTGAGAGTGTACAGGGCCCAAAATTTGGTGCTACACCCCTGGAGGGAAGGATGGATCTTTGAAAGCAGCTGGAGGAGATCTGATGACTGGAGACGTTCATATAACTGAGCCACAGCTGTCTGCCAATCAGGAGCTGTATGACCGATGTGATGAAGCAACGATGGATGAAAAAGACTATTTTAGAGGAGATGATCATAGTTTCATCGTGTTAGAAGTCCATAAAAGTCCACAAAAACTTGGCATTATTCCTCCATACTGCTCGTCCAATGTAATTCAAGTGTCCTGAGTGGGTAGCGTCCATAATTTACTGTAAACCACATCATTTTGTATATTTTTATAGCCTAAACAGTAGAACATCATACTTCCCCCTATGCGAGTCCATTCGAGTTCACGACACTACGGAAGCTGCAACAGACCAAACCAGACGAGATTGCGTGTTCAGTGCCTACTCTCATGATAATGCAAGTGTAGAAGAAGAAATTCTGCTTTTCATCTGTTTACATTCTGCTGTGAGCCAGACAAGGACGATGACACAAATGTCTAATCGAGTTTTTTCCAACTCGGGGGAGACGCAGACCTTGCAACGGCTTCTGTAGTGTTATGAACTTGCACTGTCATGGACACACATCAGGGAAGTACGAGTAGTGAGTAGAAAATGAAGGCACATTATCCTGTGGGTACTGTATCTGTTTAATCCAACACCAAGGCCCTCATCTGTGGAACAGCCTGCCATAGCAACATGGCTGCAGACTACTGATAATCTTAAAATGAAGTTCAAGAAGTATTGTTTTTTTTAGCTTAGCCTTTAGCAACTGCTTTATATATATATATATTTATATATATATATATATATATATATATTAAAAAGTGCTTTATAAATAGAGCTTGATCTGATAATGGTCAGACAGATCAGTGGTGGTGCACATGGATACATTTATTTACCTTTCCAGGGAGATGCACACCATGAATCCAACACTGGCCATCACACCAAAAAGTAGAAGCAAATGGTGTAGGAATTCAATTTTCCCGCTTTCATGCAGTCATACAGCACAGCTGAACGAGGTCAGAAATCAGGAGGTTAATGATGTAGACTGAGCAACGTGATCTCGCCGTACCTGCAGGAAAACATTGATCAATGTAAATAAATAGCATGAAACATTTACCAGTACTGAACTTTAACTCTGACTAAATTTGTTTCCTTGTTCTTCAAATAACAACTGAACCAAGTCATCTGATGTCGGGCTGGTTCAGAACTGACTGAAACAAAGTCAATCCGTTCCACCAGAACACATCAGGAACAACACGTTCATTATACTGAACTGATGCATTTTAGTGCTTTTCTCCAGCATGGCCAGGGGACTACAGAGGAAAAATAGCCTTCTGGCTAATTCTGGCTTTTTTAGCCATGTTTATTCATGTGTTTTTATGAAATTGCATTGTCCCCTTTGAAATAAACTAAACTAAGCTAAACTAATAAAAGTAAATCTGATACACACCAGAGAATAAACTGCTGCGATGGCCACGAGAGTCAAGGGAAGTCCAAAACAAACGATGATCCATTCCACCACATTCATCAGTGATTCCTCATGGCTGTATTCAGTGATGTTATAATGACCCACATTGAACCTGATTCTGCTGTAATAGTGGCTTTTGTCACTTGATGTGCTGTTCATGTAGAAATTCTCCATTCTTCACTTTACTGCCTGGCAGATGGAATTGAGGTTGTGGCAAATGTAAGTGAAATGAAATGAAATGAAATGAAAATTTGTGAAAATTGAAAAAGTGATGATGTGGTTATTATATTTACATTATTATTCAAGAATGTGCTCGAAATATTATGTGTGTTGATTTACACACTTTTCCAAGATCTACAGAATAGTAAAATATTTGGCACAAGGTAGAAGAAAGACTACAAATTGATGTTATTTAATACAGAAAAAATACTTAATTCATGAAAATTACAACATCACTGATTAAACTGCTAATTTAAATGAACATCCAGTTCATGGCTTTCTGCCGGTCTGTTATCTGCTTCATAATCTAAATAGAAAAGCTAAACAGTTAAGGAGTTCACTATTTGTACAGATGATGAAATGGCTGAAAGTTTTCATGTTTTCACTCATAAATTATCTTCACATGTATAAATAAAGTAATATTTACCTTTAAATGCACTTGAAAAGTCCCTCACTGTCCTGCATGTCTAAAGTTCAGTACAAATATGTGAGATAGGAAGTGGTTTCTAATTATCTCGATCAAACTTTCTAAGGAAGTTTAAAAAAAATTGTTAATGTGATATTGCAACATTCATGAGAATGAGAGGGGAAATGAACAGACTGGACTTCAGAGAATATACTTTGAACAAATCATCCTTAGACTTGTATCCTGCAACTACCAGTTATTTTCCATCATTTCTGTATTCCTCTTTTTTTATCTATGTGCATTAACTGTATCTACAGTATTAATTCAGGGGTGCCCCAGTCCGGTCCTCGAGAGCTACTACAGGGTTTCCGCGAATCATTAAAAAGCATGAAAAGTCATTAAATAGATCTTGTGAAAATTCAGGCATTAAATAACATGAAAACGCATGAACTTAACTTTTCGAGGCATCAAAAATTATGTAAACTTTACGGAATTTTTTTCACACGATTTATTTTGATTATATAAACATCTGAATTTAATTTTGGTTGGAAGTATAACATGTTGGTTGACATTGGTACACCGGTACTCTTGAGTCGCAACGGAAGCGGCCAAATTCTGGAGATCTGCAGCCAGACTGTCTTGTGCAAAAATTACATGACGGAAGGTGGAAATGCCAATTTCTGCATAAGTGGTTGGAGGACGAGGTCTTGCCCCGGCTTTACACCTGGTCCGTGACGTGAGCGCAGCGCCACGCAGCGGCTTTGCTGCGACTTCCTCGGCGCAAGCATTTACACCGTTCACTGTGCGGCCGTGCAGCGCCTCCCGCGAGTGCACCAGCTGTTGTTGATTGGTGACATCACGAAATCACGAGAGGGTTGCTAGATCGCCTGTGATTCACATCCAAATGGTTCATTCACATCCAAATGGTTCAATTTGTCCACATGTTCATGCGTCATGGTTTCTTATTTCACTGTAACCTTGTGGACACGGAGATGTTGTCATGTTCAGGTAGTTCAGCAGTTTAAAAGCTGCACAGTGGCTTTTGTTTAGGAAGTTACCGGATATTTTTACACTGAACCTGTGTCTGACTTCCTGTCTGGGTCGATCTGAACTACCGATATTGATGCGGTGTCGGTGCGTGGAGGGGGCGTCAAAAATAGAGCTGGCGCGTATCTGTAGCGCAGCGGCATGGCATGCCGGGAGCGACGACGGACCGCTCACGCACACCGCAGCATGAGCAATATATTCACACCGTGATTACATGGGTGCGATCCGGTGCGCAGGGCGCGCCGCTGCGCTGGCGCTCACGCCACGGACCAGGTGTGAAGCCGGGGTTAGCGTGGTTTAGTCAAAGGTAAACCCAGCAAAGCACTCTGCAGCGTGCGCAAGAAACCTTTAAACTTTGCCCAAAAGGCGTCAGTACTCTACAATTGTATGCAGTCTCACAAGTTGGCAATAAAAAGGAGGCAGCAGTTAACGATTTCAGATTTTTTTATTTTTCTATTTTGTAGCTGGAATCAACGTAGCTTCCTCTCCTGGCTCTCCCTCTATGGAGAGAATTTTGTTTCTTTATTGTTCAACCAAATAAAATAGATTTAAAATCAAAAAAGAGTTTTAAGAGCAAAAAAAGCAAGTGGCAATCAAAAAAAAAATTGAGATTAAAACAAAACAGGTTGCAATTGAAAAATAAAAAATATAGAACAGCATATTTCTTCAACTTAAATTTAAAAAAAAGTTTGAAAAAAAACTATTTGCTTATTAAAATTTTTTTTGAGATCAAAACAAAAACAGAAGCTTCAATTTGAAAATAAAAATATGAAACAGCATATTTCTTCAAAATAATGTTTGACAAAAAAAAAACACTATTTTGCTTATAAAACAATCCTTTTTGATTTTCTGGCTAAAAATTTTGGTTGCAAATCAGTCTACTTTTGCTTTCAGAAACTTTGTTTACAAATCTCTCCTTTTGCTTGCAAATCCTAAAGTTTTGCTTTGTGAAGTCAAGTGCAGTTGATGGGCGGCCTACGCGGGGAATGAGAAACGTGTTTTATTGGTTGGTTTGACCTTCTTCGGAGCCAGCCGCGTCTTCCGTCATACACACCTGTATGGGATCAAAATCATGCCGAGACAAATTTGTGTGTGAAAAAGATTTTTCATGTAAAATAATGTTTTGAAGTTGTATAAAACAAGTCGTGCTTGTAAAGAAAAGTTATGAACCCACAGAATCATTTTGTGGTTGTGTGAGAAACCTTTGTGTGCAGAAATATTATTTGCAAACATGTAGATCAGTTTCGTATTTGTGTTTTATTTTTCTGTGTGTGTGAAAATTGAATTTGTACCTGTAAAAGTTTCGCCACACAAAAATATCTGTACGAGTGCGACACCTAGGGCTCATGTGCGACACTGCACCTACGAGCTCACAAAACAGAAACCTACAACCACAAAACTTTTTTACGGATTGAAGACAAGTCAAAGTCGTGCCACTAACAGCCAATCAGGACACTGCATTCTGGCAAGCCAAACAGCCAATGATGTGGTGGATTGGTGATGACGTTTATTTTGGGGACGAAGACGATACCGTTAGCAAAGGCTCTTGGCTGCTAGCAGTCAGAGCGCAGCGGGAGCTACATTACTTGGAGCAAGAGGGAGGCTGTTCAATCCGAAGTCGGCCACTGATCTGATTACTAACAGGCCTGCTGGAGAAGGTGGCTACTGGCAGAAGAACTTGGCCGGTTATTTTGGTGTTGATCGCCGCAGCTTATTGGATCATCTGTCTTGCTGAACGTGCGTTAGCTTTGGGAGAGGCTAACGACTAGCACATCTCCCGGATAGTCCCACTGGATTGTGTTCTTCCTCCGCATGTACATGAATGTTGGGGGATGAGTTGTGTTGTGATGAAAGACTGAGGGCTAAGCCGTGTAAGTGCTTAAACGGGCATGATACCTCTTACCAGGCGTTCAACAAGGGGCTTTTATTTGCCTATTTATTATTATTTTAACTGGTAAAGGAGGACGTGTAAATGCCAAGTTGACAGGTAAACTGCCTTGTATGGATAACTTCACTGTTTATAGAGAAAAGCAGTTTGTCAGGTATGTTCAGTTTTAGCCACCGATATTTTCTTTATCCATTTCTTTGTCATTGAAATGCAACTAAGGTTGTTTTTTTTTTCCAGACATTGATAAAGCTGGAGTTCACATGATTGTCTGTGTCTCATTCATTCACAGCTATTCAGTAAACATAAACAACTGATCAATTATCCAGCGTCTAACATGTCAGCTGGAATCTCAGATAGGCTATCTAATTTTTAGTTTACTTTGTTCATTAAACGGATTTTTTTTTATTCAATGATAAATGTTACTATAATACAATGTTGTTTTAATGTCTTTTTTCAACTTTGAAAAGCAAGAGGTCGATTCATGATAGATTTAACATAAACCAAAAATCAACATTATTTCAAGAAAGGGAAGCCATCGCCAGCAGGTAGTACTGAATAAAGACAATAAGAACTTTATTAAAGAAATAAACATGGTACTAAAGTAATATAAGTGGAAAAATAGGCTCAATAAATGCTCAAATAAAAGTAATAAAATAAAAGAACTAAAATGCAAAAAGGCGCTTGTGATGACTGGCGCCTTCACTGGCTGTGGATCCATCCCGGTCCGTGGCGGCCGCACTGAGCCTCCTCTTGGGGTCCACAACCGTCCTCTGACTCCCGAGCCATGTTTCTCCACCGCCACCATCCCCTCGAGCCCCCAGCCAGGGGATCAGACGTCCTCCACCAACCTGTCCTGCTCCCCTGTCTCTCTCGGGACTCTGTAAATTTCCCGTATTTTAATAACAGCCTATTTGAAGAAGAAAAAAAAAATCCTCTGCTTCTCCAAACTGACTTCACCAGCTTCAGAGAACCGTCACCTGCAGGAGCCTGGAACAGTGTGGTGAAACGCATCCACAAAAAACACGTTGTCCTCATTATTTATGAAGTTTATGATATCTGTAAAGCCTTTAAGCCCGATTGACACCACGTGCGCGTGCGTGAGCCGTGGTCAGTCAACTTATGCCGGTAGGGTTTTTCTGTGTGATGCGTCAACAGCAGAACACTGCGCGCTTCTGGGTTTCAACATTGTTCCAACATTGTTCATGTAAAACAATCCTCTGCATTCTGAAGGTGATGCTTGATTATTTAATTTTTGGTTGTCATGGTGACGTCTGGCATGGGTGACGTGGTGGTAATCAGTGACACGCATTGAGCTGTCACTGTCACACGGGGAGAGAGGAGGGCTGGGTAGCAAGCTTTTTTTTTTTTTTATCCCTAACAAAGCTTGTGGGCGTTAAGTTAAGTGTGCTGTTATGAAACAGTTTGTCCCGCATCAGGTGCGCTATAAAGCGCCTTAATAACAGAGAAACGCAGCCCGAGCCTTGTGCGTCATTCTTATCGAACCACCAGGGCTTCATGCAAATAGCCTAGATGAAGCCATCCCCTGCCCCCAGTGTCTGTGGAAGTCACAATGCTTAAGGCAGTGACTGTGTCGATGTCGGGGAATCCCTGCGTCATTAATGAATCCCAGAGACACACGAGTGAATATCAGAAATTAGAAGTTTGTAGGCTCCCACTGAGCACAAGACGTCTATTAGACGTCTCGTGTAAAGGATGGGCCGGAGTGTCCCGTCTAAAATCGGTCTATATTTAACCCCGAATCTGTACTACAGCATTTAATCCATTAATTGTTAAATATTACATGAAAAAACTGTAAGTTGTATAAATGATGGCCAAATGTTGAATAAAAAACATTTTAAACAGTCATTCACCAACCTACAGAGTAGTTTAGATTTATACTCAATTTAGACGTCTAAATCAAGACCTCATATCAACGTCTTTTTTAGACCAAATTTAGACCATTGAATTAAAAACGTAAAACAACGACAACTGAACAAAAAAAATTTTTACTGTCGCTGTCCAAATATTGGACTTAAATGGTTTGAATGTCCAACGATCAATATAGTAAAGTACATTTTAAGCCTTGATTTAGATGTCTAAATCAAGACCTCCTATCGACGTCTTTTTTAAATACCAAATCTGGACGATTGAATTGAACACATTAAATAACTACTATTGTTGAAAAAATAACTGTAAATTAACTGTAAGTGTCCCAATATCTGACCCAAATTATTTTAATGACCATGCTACAGGTTTAAATCCAGTCTTGATTTTGACGTTTAATCAACGTCTGGATTTAGACCAGTTTTATATGAGCCTAAGTTATTTTTCATTTTTAAGCATAGATTGCACCAAATATGTTTAAAATTAGTTCTCACTATTAACCTATAGATAAATAAAAGCAGTTTGCGATAAAGTTTATTGTGTAGCCTAATGCCAGAAATTCCTATGAAATTAAATAATAGGCTATATGTATGTGTGAAGAGAAAGATAAATTTTTGGCAGTTCGATGGGAGACAGTTGCATAAACACTAAAATAAACATAGATGAGATACAGCAGGCAGCGGTCGTTTTCTTTATGATCCCTCCCACCAGGGGGGCAGCACCACGCTGGAAGCTCCGGTCGGACTCGTCAGGGTAGCTGATGCAGTGGCGTCCTTCAGAACATTCACTCTGAGAAACTCTGGGTTTTTATCAAAGGAGGCGTCGACTAGAACTCATCAAAAACACAGAAGAGCTGCTTATAGGTGAGTGTTCAAGGGTACGTTGTTGATATGTTGTTTTGTCCTGCAGTTTTTGTTCATTAATGAACAAGCTAACAGGCTAGCTAGCAGCTCGTCTGTTAGCTCGCCGGCGTGCGCTGGCTAGCCTGTTAGCTCGCCTGCTACCTAGCAGCTGCAGTTACCCTCAAATGCTTGTAGCAGTTGTTTTCATTCGTACTTTTTTCTTTCTTTTTTTAATGATTTGGAAGAAAAGTGCTTCCCACACAAACGTTAAGGTTATATGTGTTGCATGGATGTGGGTGCGGAAGTTTGTGAGGTTATTTTCTTTAAATTCTTTTATTTTTAATGTAAGGCACATTGACACTGTTGATAATTTGTAATTTCATACAGATTGCAGAGCTGTCTCATGTCAGGGGGAGGATGTGAAGACGTGCCAACCATGGACAGGTATGATAACACAAAAGGTTTAATTTAATATCTGCACTGAAGGACAGGCCACATACCAGTGGGTGTTTACAATGTGGTAGTGTAATACAAGTTATATGAGTTTACTGTTTACAATTATTTTCTTTCTTTAATCTGTTGCACTTCCAAATGACATAATGTGAAAATTCAGTGTGCGAGATGGTGGGCCACATGGAAAGAGGCCCCTTCTTCTCTGTTGTTACTGGTAAACAGAAAAACTATCTGCTAGTTCTTTGGTGATTGCCTCTTCCCCATGTTAGAAATGTGACTTACATGACACAAGTTGACAAACCCCTTGTTTGGACTGTAGCCTACTAGGTAATCTCTGTAATACTGGTGTAGTTTTGTTGAAGGGAACCTAACTACAGTTAAAGTCAGACTATTGATTCATTAATCTTTTTTTTGACATTGTAACTTCAAAGTCTCAAATGTGTGATGTCCTGTGTCCACTGAGTCAAGTCCTTTGAAAACATCTACCTTTCCTTATTGAATAATATTTCTGTCACATTTAGCATAGG